>JABSTQ010010045.1:0-204757 GCA_013358835.2 Ixodes persulcatus | reverse complement strand
TTACATCATCGGGGAAAACGAACGTGATATTAAAATTTCCGTGATAAAAATTCTCTACAATTCTCCTCTAACTCATTGGTTAAATATACTCTCCAGCTTCCCTTTAACATTAAAACCACCTGTGCTTAAACGACCGCGTGATCTTTGGAGGATTTTAGTGGCAGGTCATAAAGTTTAGCATTGGCTGTGTCCCAGCATGGTTTTCATTCAAGGCAGAGAATATTTTCATTGTAGATAAATTGAAATTATTTGAAAACTTACCGAGAAATAGTGTAGAACTGTTGTGTTTGTGAATTTAAATTTTCTACAAGTAAGTGCGTGCCCTAGTGGTCGTTGCAATAATAGAACGATTGAGCCATGGGAAAGGTGTCCAACTTTGTTTTATTTTCTCTTATTGTTGTCATGTCGTGTATTTTATTTTGTAACATTATCGTCAGCGAAGAAGTAGCTTTTGTAGAAGAAATCTAAGCGAAGTTTTATTATGTCGGGTATTTATAAAACTAAAATAATTGGCAGCGACCTTTATATCCAAAATCCTATAACGCATTGAATTCTGTATTTAAAAATGGGTCGTAAACTTGTTTAAAATATATAATGAACATCTGTGGCACGCAGCTACTTATATCTTTTTTTTGTAAATCTCCCCCTCTAACTTTAGAAGGTAAACTGAATTGGTGTAGAGGTCACGCGACGTCAGGTGAAATGACGTCACTTTCTCCTCTACATTAAGCGCGGGAACTGAATTGGTGATCAAGTCACGTGCCGTCAATTTCGACTCCGTGTTTTAATTAGACAGTCACATTCCCCCGGTCCGTGCCAGTTCTAAGTTGGCTGCTTTTTTTTTTCCGGCCGAAGCATAGCACTTCGGGCACGAAGCCCTCAGACGCCGCCGCGCAGCTGAGGCTTTCCACAGGAAAGTCCCGACGCTGCTCCGGACTTGGCCGCGCCGCGTGAACGCCGAGCCCCGTCCAGTCCCGGTGCAGTGCCGTTCCTGCTTCAGGTCCCCAGCCCGACCGGCTCAGTCCTCAGAGCCAATACGTATCCCAAGGTTACGGATCCGTTTTGACGACTTCCTTTACCTACATTGGTCCATCAACTAGAGGCTGTTTAGGTTGGAGACCTGCTGCGGATGTGGGTATGGTCCGGCTCGAAAATCCCACTCCCTCACTCGGATTTTCACTGGGCCCCAAAGGACGAATCTCAGCGTACGGGTTCCGCATTATTAACCCGATTCCGTTTCGATCACTGTGGGGCTTCTGTATGTTAGTATTTGTCTGCGTTCAGCTAGGGAAGGCAATGGCGCCACTTTCCCAGGATCCAATGACTTTAGTTAAGTCTATAGGTACCTCCTTTGGTCAACGTAACCGGTCCATTAAATTAAAGGAATGTTGAACCAAAAAATATATTGTCAATAATAAGTGGCTCAGGATCTTTCCTCGAGCCAGCAGCCGCCGGTGTGCGCGAGCACACGCAACGAGATTAACGTCATACCCTACTGGAAAAAAAAAAAAAAAATTTGAAATTGAAACGGGTGGGAAACTGGTCGACCCGTTTGAATCAAATGGGTGGCAAACCTGTCGATACGTCTGGATGAAACGTGATTATGGGATACGGATACCCGTTCAAAACGGTACCCGTTTGATAGAAGTGACCGTTTGACCAGGCGCGTGACCACACATTGAACGCGCCATTCGGATAGGCAAATTATTCGCTAGCCCTAAATGGGAATCGTCTGAAAGGTTGGTTATCTTAAAAGGGGGATCGGTGGCCGAGTGGGCCTGCGCACACCAGCTCGGAGCACGTGGAGCGAAAGCTCGCGCTGCAGAACCAAGGGATCCTGGGTTCAATCCCCACCCCTGCCTGTTTCGAGCTGGATGAGCATCGTACCGGCGTGTGGTCGTGTATCACTACTGCGTGGTGCACGTTAAAGGCCCCAGGCTAGTGGTTGTACTGCACTGGCTAAATTGCTCATCTACAGCGAGTGACTCGTCGCAACTTCAAATGGCTGACCAACTAGACGCTGTAAAAATGTCCCCGCAACCCCATTGTTTTATCTTAAACTTACTTAATACGTCCCGAAACTCATAGACCTATTTCTAACATGGAGGAAACACGTGGGAAAAATCGTGCTCGCGCAGGTGCTTGCAAGTGGGCAGGAAAACAGACACAAAATATCGTTTTCAATTCGCCTAGAAGTTTATTACAACTTATTCCGGAGACCAGTGGTTCTCAAATAAGAGTCCGCGGACCCTTTGGGGTCCGCGAAGGCATTCTAGGGGTCCGCGAAGCCCAGCCTCATCAGTCAAGCCCGGCTATAAAAGTTGCGTTTTTTTCAGATTGAGAGGAAACGTTCCATTTTTCCAGGGGGTTTTCTCGTGTATATATCAATAAAGCGAGTCTACTTCACACTACCCATTAGTTAAATCCATTTATTATATCAATATAATATTTAACCTATACCCTCCCCCTCCCCTCACTACGAACGGGGTCCTCCATCATCTCCGCTGAAACGCAAGGGGTCCGCGAAACATCGATGGTTGAGAACCACTATCGTAGACAAGTACAAACTTGCAAGCGATCTGTGAAATATGAAGAGGCACTCTAAGCTTTTATACAGCCGAGGTAATTTCAGACTATATGGCAGACTTTGGGGGAAATTATTCTCCCGGCTGCCGCGAGATTTGACGCTGCATAATTCTATAGATAATCTGGAAGAGTACGCGTAGAAGAACGGTCAATCGCTGCCAACAAGTAGGTCGCAGTGCACTTACCATAATAATAGCTGACTTGAAAGATGCAATCCAAAATATATGTCGACACGGTCAAAGCAGGACAACCACACAAACACAAAAACGAGAAGGAACGCTCCTTGAAGTTTCAACACGACGCGGCGCACAAGCTGTCATTTGCCGAACCCAACCAAACCGCAAGAAGATCCGACTTCTTTGAAGAATCGCTTGTTTCTGGTATACGCGTAGGACTTTTCGAACACTGATAGCTTTGGTGCACATCCAATTCGCGACTCCAGCAAAACGGACGCCACCAAGCGGGAAAACCGGGAACCAGCCGGTCCAGGTCGCTTTGCGCCCCTCCGCGTCTCTGGTGGCTTTCGCGGACACGTGTTGTCGGCGCGGAGGCGAACAATGTCCTTTGATGAAGGTCCGAAAATTTCTTAAAGGGATTATCCGGTCAAATTTAGTATTCATGAAAACATTTAGACCTCATTGTCAATGGCTGTAGGAGCATCTTCCACCACAAATCTGAATTTTGTGTGCTTCCCTGGAGGAGTAATTGTATTTTAACCCAAGCCTGCATAAACGGCGTTTTCCTCTTCCACCTTCAGGGAAGCGGAGTTTCTGAGGTAACATCAGGCAAAGAACGCGCCGAACTGAAGTGCACTTCGAATTTTGTCCTCCGCGTGAGCGGTACGACGTGGTTCACCCTCGCTGCTGCGCTAGATTTTTTTTTTTTTTTTTTTTAGAGTGAAAGGGTATTATTGTTGTGCGGTTGTCACGCTCCACACTTCTCCGCGACATTTACAGTGGCGAGTAATATGGAATGCTGCGGTGCGTCGGGAGCACTGTGTTCCCACGGAGGAATGAGGCATAGGATATGACAATTGCAAGACTGGTGTGACGTCACGTCAGGCATGAGAGTGCAGCCGTTGACACTTGCGAAATTCGGCATGGAGTTTCGTTCAATTATCCGTCGTTGATTACACTAAATTGGGGTGTCGTTTAATGGAATAAAAATGGCCTATGTTAATCATTAGGATCCCACCAGGTAACCATCACGAAATCTTAAGAACTTCCGGTTTTCACCGGACAATCCCTTTAAGTGTGCCTGAGTGTTCATTGGTGTGATGAAGCCTCAGTAGATTGTTTCCTTCCATCACGTGTTTGAAAGCCCGTTTACTGCACAACACACGGTCGCGTGCTTTCGATTTCTTGGATGGGAAGCAATCACGGAAAAACGTTTTGATTTCTTGTCTGTCTCAAATCACGTTGAAAGTGACGACTACTTGGTAACTGATAAGTGGTTCCTTTATAAGTATGTAGAACAGTGGACTGAGGACGACAGACGAGATGTTTCACTGAAGGGAACACCAATGTTGCAATCAAGTGAATGGGAAGGTTCGATAGCTTCTTTCCTTGAGTTTGGTTGTGTTCCATTAGCTTCAAGTTTGAGCCAACCACGCCGGTCAGTGCGTTGGCTATTCATCTTGACTGCTTTTCGCCGAAAAAGCCCCTGGACCACACTGAAGGAGTTGGGCTTATTTCGCAATTACTTGATTCAGGAAAACCTGCTTGCTGCATATGATTAATGAGGGAAATTATCTGTTTTCAAAAGGTGGGGGACGCGTCTCGCAAAGTTAGGAGCTGTCAAGGCATTATGATCTATCGCGCCTCCAATATTTATATTATACCCCCGTCGAAGCCAGCAGCGATATACATTTACATTGCTCAGGTTGACCGGGCACAAAAAATACTCATTTCCTCCGTTCAGGATTCGAAGTCAAGTTCAATGCAAAGAGGTTCTTCGTGAATCTCCGATGAAGACTCTCTTCAGTTTGTTCGCATTCGTCTCCGTGCTAAGTTTAAGTAGTATCTCTCTGTCTGTCAAATATACTTTTATTCAGCAGTTCACCTAATAGCTAGTCGACTAAGCTCATATTTCAACCCGAAGAATATACTAATATCGCTTTAGTGGGACATAGTACGTAATATAATACATAACCCGCTCGTCAAAAGGACTTTTCGATTGCTACTAAAACCTGAATTGAAATATGAGTATCAGCTGCTTAGTGGGGCGCCAGCGGGTTAACATGCTCTTTGGCTCAAGAAGCGCTTGCTTAATTTTCGTAATTTTTCTGCAGCCAGTGGTGTTGACCGAGCAGACGGCTGGGAAACGCGGATACGCACAAAAGCTCGATTTCACGGACAGATAAGTCGCATGGTCGAGGCATGCGAGTTAGCTGAAAACTACTCTCGGTGGAACAATTCTGTAGTCATCGCCACTTTCCTAAGATGATCAAAACTGATTAGAGGATATTACCGTCTCCGGAGCCCATAGTTTCGGTCTTGAACGTAATCTCCGAAACGAAAGTCTGACATGAAAAGAATAAAAAGCACCGGGAAAACAAAAATATGCTCTGCAAGTTTACGTGCACCGGCTACACTTAACCGTCTGAGTTCAAATACCTATAAAATTGGCCATTAAACAAAATAAAACTTGTTAAATTGAATGCGCCACCCGTTCAGGCGGCCCGGCCGAGCCGACGCGACCTGGACCCAGCCGCCATGTTTGTTTGGTGGTGGCGCCCCCTATAGGTCGCTGGAGTCGTGAATACGTTGTCGAGAGACATCCTAATAAGACCGCAGGGTTAGACGACAGATCGAAGCAGGTAAGACGAGCGAAGTTCTAAGTGCAACTGAAAACAAGCAGACAAAGAAAAAAGCGGTGCCTGGCGCGCCCTTCCGGATCTCGACGCTTATCAGCGTGTAGCTCGCGCGCTGCTGCGGGTCACGTGACAGAGCTGACCAGACAGGATGAAGGGGTCGAGGTCAAGGCGCAGAACACCGGGAAAAACCCCACCCTTCTATATAAACAAAAAAGAACTCGCGGTTAGTTTTTTTATTTTATTTTAGTCAATGCTAGGGGAAAGGGGCACCAACCGCTGTACCGCTGTAGACGCGCTTTCCTCCCCTCTTCGAATTGCCACAGAAAGTTGACTGCGCCGCGTTTGCAGCCTCGGAAAGCAGGCGAATTTTTTCAGCACGCTTGAACGCTGCAAATGGCGCGCGCCGGCCTGAAGCTCGGCTTGCACCCGAGCGAAAAAAGCACCCAGCGCGAGCTCGTAAATTGGCTCCTGCAACAGAGGGCCTGCTCGTGCAGCCACGTGTTCGCGCGTTACTTTCGCTGAGTCTTGAATTGAGGCGAAACGGAGTCAAGTATTATATTCTTTCACGCGGTCGCGTCCTCTGCGAGGGAGTTTCGAGGTGAATAAGTAAATTGAGGCAACAAAGAACGCCAAAGTTTTAAAGATCTGTCAAAAATACCGGCTCGGCAACGTCGCATGTTTACTTTAAAAAGATTGGTTTATTGTTGTTGCAGTATAAGCGAACATTAGCGCAATCAAAGTAGAAATATATTTACTTGCATTACGCCGACGATTGTAAATTGATGAACCGGCGCTCCCGGCTTTTCCGAAACAGGCTGCCGCTGCTAAAACTGGCGTGCCCATGCCCCCGATCTGTACGTTCAGTGTCAAACGGGCTCCTGAGAGCCGTTTGATTAAACAGGTAAAGCTTGACGGCCACCGGCCACCCGCTTGTGCAGAATGTTCACCAGTTTGAGCAAACGTGTGGCAACTTTGCCCAAACGAGCGGCCCATTTGCCCAGACGAGTGACCCGTTTGACAAAGGGGTGACCTGTTTGCCCAAATAGGTGACCGTTGTGGCTCATACGGGCGACCTCTTTGACAAACTGGCCGGTATGGCTAAACTGTTAACGGTATAAACCTGTTTACTTTCATATAGGCGCCAAATGGTTTTTTTTCAGTAGGGTAGTCCCCCCTTCACGCTTAACATGTCAGTGAAATGTGTGGGCTTCGTAGAAAACGAGAATAAAGACAAGCTTTTCATCTTCAGAGTGGTGTCTGGTGTAAGAGGTAAGCGATTAATTGGTCTAACCAGCAAGTAAATTTCACTTGGTGACATGAAACGGTTGTCTTTATTCTCCTTTGGCCCGAATCCCATACATGGCACTGTCATCTTAAGCGCGAATGGGGGACTATGACGTCAATTTCGTTGCTTGTGCTTGCTAACACCGGCGGCTGCTGGCTCGTTGAAAGAACGAGCGCCACCTATTATGGACACTAAATTCTTTGCTTTAGCATTCCTTTAATTCCATGGGACCGGTTAAGTGGACCGAAGGAGGCGGCTATGGACGTACCTAAATTCACTGGATCCTGGGAATGTAGCGCCACTGCCTTCCCTAGCCGAAGACAGACAAATACTAACATACAGACGACCAAAATCACGCTAGGCAATTGACTAATCGGACTCCGTTGCCATGAAAATCGCCATTTCGGTCCCTTCAAATCTTCGAAGCTTCGAGATGGTCGGTGTAAGCCAGTCGTACCAAGATCACCAAGGAGCATCGTCGTCCTGAAGGCGTTCCTTGCCATTATTAGCGCTTTTGAACCTCTGTGTGCAATCAACCTATCTATCGTACTCATTTCGACGGATCTCTTACAATTATATTGTTCTTCCTGCGTATTTCAAAAGAGGAACATTATTTTCCAATGCTTAAATGCATCGACACGGCGTGTGGTCGTGGTACGAAGATGTACGCTTGTTTCGACGGTGTGTGGATAGCAAAATCTAGGTATACAAGAAACGTGTCTAGAAAGCTACCCGTGTCCAGAGAATTCAGATATGCTCCCCAAAGATGCAGAAGTCAAGGAGAAATTGTTTACTTCAAGGGCCAAAATGGCGACCATACGAGGAGCTTGGCGCTACTCTCCCATGATCCAGTTAATTTAGAAGTACCTTGCGACGCGCGAGTTCGCTTGACAGCTCGGGCTGCCTAATGTTTGTAGCTGCCATGGCAACTGGCAAATATAACGCAGATATTTATGGGGGTTGCATTAAAAACGCCCGTGCACTTGGACTGAAACATTATCACCTGAAAATGAATTTCAAATCTGTAAGTTCATTTAGATATCAATATAAAATGGGTAAATTGTTTTACTGCTTTTGCTAGAAGGAATCGCCGCATTTACCAGCAAACTACTCCAGGAGAGAACAAACAGTACAGTAAAAGATGTTTGTAATGTAACAAACATATCCGGAGAATTTAGGTGAAGATAGGAAAGCGGCTCTATTAAGCCGGGGTCACACTGCTTATACATCATACAGAAGACAGTCTCTATGCAGATTCGAACGCGAGTCACCGCGAAATCCGTGCTTCGATTTCTGCATGGCAAGGAGTTTAAGGAGAAAACTTGGCACGTGGCATTCGAACCACGGATATAGCGGTGACTGGTGTTTGCACACTATCTTTTGCATAATGTATGAGCAGTGTGACCCCGGCTTTAGGTTAAAATACAAACAAACTTTGAGGTTAAAACACCAGGGCTTATATTATTCGTCTAGAATTCATGTTATCGTAAATAAACAGTCTAAGATATTTCTATTATCGGTAAAATGCACAGAGCTTGTATTACCCTAAAAATGTCGTTTTTCCTTAAATCAACGCAATACAAAACGTCCCGTTATCAGTAAAAAAACAGCTCTTATTCCCACACCCTAAGAAATGCCTGCGCGTCTACGTACCCGCAAAACACTCGAAGAGCCAATTTCTGCGATCTAGGAAATCAGCTCAGCGAATGATAAGGCGAAACATTCGTTTATACCTAAAAATGAAGTCTGCTCTGTGGCATTACGCAATGCAAGCGTGACGCTTTGCACTGCGTAATGCTACAGCGATTATTTCTGAAAATGTCAATGGGAAAATGGCGGCCGACGGAGTTTTCGAACACATGGGACTCTATGGCACCAGAAACCGAAAACGAACGAAAATGGGCTTCATTTTCCCATTGAAATTTTCACAAAATCACTTATAACTTTTGATTAAGTTATCGGATCGGGCTGAAACTTTGGCATCTCGTTGTAACCTCTAGCTTTACCATTGGGCGGAGAATGAGCGTTCGGCGATGCCTAGTTTAGTTCTGCGGTAAAAAAGAGCGTGTAAAATTTCTTTTGTGACACCCTGTACATACCAAATTTATTGTTGTGGAAATGCTCGAGACACGTGCCGCGCGCCACTTCTAGTGGTCGCGGCACGTGCATCGACGCTGTACCGCCATGATCTTCCCAAGGGTTGCACGTTGCGCGTGCCTCGTGCATCGACGCACCTTGCGCTACTTTTGAAACATGAAGGGGCTTTACGTGGAATCGGAGACGACACCACCGCGGCCGCCACAAACATCCGCGTGCACATGCGCGTGGGCTGGCGCGAACCTCCAATCCGTCAGGGCTGGATTCGGCGCTGTAGGCGTTCTGTCTAGTGCATATGAGCGGAGTGGAATGTATTCCCCCTAGTAAAGTATTTGCGAGGAGCTTGGCGCTACTCTCCCATGATGCAGCTACTTTAGAAGTACCTAGCGACGCGCGAGTTCGTTTCACAGCTCGGGCTGCCAAATGTTTGTAGTTGCCATGGCAACTGGCAAAGATAGCGCAGATATTTATGGGGGTTACATTCAAAACGCCTGTGCACTTGGACTGAAAAATTATCACCTGAAAATGAATTTCAAATCTGTAAGTTCATTTAGACATGAATATAAAATGGGTAAACTGTTTTACAGCTTTTGCTAGGAGGAATCGCCGCATTTACCAGCAAACCACTCGAGAAGAGAACAAACAGTACTGTAAACAATGTTTGTAATGTAACAAACATATCCGGAGATTTTAGGTGAAGATAGGAAAGGGGGTCAATTAGGCCGGGGTCACATTGCTTATACAACATACGGAAGAAAGTCTATACAGATTCGAGCGCGAGTCATTGCGAAATCCGTGCTTCGAATGCTGCATGGCAATGAGTTTAAGGAGAAAACTTGGCACGTGGCATTCGAACCACGGATATAGCGGTGACTGGTGTTTGCACAGTGTCTTTTGTATAATGTACGATCAGTGGCACCCCGGCTTTATGTTAAAATACAGACAAACTTTGAGGTAAAAATAACAGGGCTGATATTATTCGTCAAGAATACATGTTATCGTAAATAAACAGTCTAAACATATTTGTATTATCGGTAAAAAGCAAAGAGCTTGTATTACACTAAAAATGTCGTTTTTCTTCAAATCAACGCAATACAAAACGTCCCGTTATCAGTAAAAAACAGCTCTCATTCCCACATGCAAAACATTTTTTTTTTGTGAATAAGCAGGGTAAACAAAGTCAGACTACTGTAAAAATGCATCTCATTCCTGCAACACGAATTATCATTAAATCAGTGTAAGAGTCATAGATAAAAGAAATAATTTTATTAATGACGGTTTAATGGCAATCGCAATGCATGGTATATTATTATCTGGTTCGAATGATATGCTAACAGCAGAACGCGTGGCCGTTGACACATGCTGCGCCTCCTGGAGGCCGCTGGAAACAGATAAAACTACGGGTAGGAGAGAAGGGCGCTGCGTTTGTGTGCGTCCTGGTCCAACACCGATTAGTTTGACCCTCGCCCAGCACAACCCAAGCTGCGACGCTGCGCCTGTGGTGCGTGCGCTACAATTGTCGTGACAGACGCTTTGCTTTGCTCGATACGTGTCAGGCGAGGAAGCTCGCGGCTCGCAACAGAAGCAGTCTGCTGCACGCGCGTTCGTGGAGCATGACCGCAGCGTCACGTTCCCTCCCAACATTCGCAGTTTTTTCTTCGTGATTTTGTTTATTAGGAAGTTTTCAATACGCGTAATTTTGCAGGAGCCATGCGCTCTCGGTTTTCCACAAGGACATCTGCGTGGTCTTGATATCTGACGGCCATAAAGCTCCACAGGGGTTCCGTGGAACCCCCGAACTACTAATTTCTACTTTACGCTTTTGACAGAAAGAGCGATGATTTAATAGGCGCGCTGAACGATATTCTGTCTGCCTGCAAGATGTGGCTTGTCAATAGAGACTTTTAGCAAGCTGTTACCGTGTTCCGCGCACAGGCACAACCGGAGCCTTTGAAGCATGCTTTAAGGCGCGCGCCCGGGTTATGCCGTGACCACGGTGCTCGTGCTTAAAAGCCTGCTTCGAGGGCTCCAGTAGTGCGGCACGCGGAACACGCTAACGATTTGCTAAAGTTTTCCGATGATAAAGTTCCGATTATTTTTCGGGCGATAGTCCTAACCCGGTTTATTGTCCGCAGGGGCAAATCTGGGATCGAAAGTAAAAGTTCTTGCTTAGATAGTCCGCACCCGGTGCCACCCACCGTGCATAGTCTCCACCTGGTGCTTATTGCACACAACAATCTTCTCATACAAGGCACACCAAAAAAAAGTCTGCTTTCTTAGCGCTCAAAGGGGTTCGTATTATACACAAATTATCATTAACATACTCTTTCATTCACAGAATCCGTCACATCTCCTGATAATGAACGACTTTAAAAACCAAAACGCCTGTAAAGTCCGCACGCGTAGAAGATTTCAACTTTTAAACATGTATAGTCCGCGGAGTATAGCCAGGGAAATACGGTACTGCATTTCGTTAAGATGTTTGGTGTACGCGAGAGCTGGTGGACCTGCATTTTGAAAATCTGAGCACCACACACGAGGCACAAGAGCTAGAGGGTACATAGGCGACCCTTGGAAGCTGATATATAAAAGTCTGCCGAATAATTCACTTCACTTAGGCGTCAGAAACCGTCTTGGGTCCCCTCATGTTCTTCTGTCTCGAATGAAGCACAGTTTCTGCTAAACAGTTCACATACAAAAAAAAGGCAAGGCGTATTAAAAAAATAAATAAATAAACACGCTATCTTTAAGGTGAAACAGCTTCCACAGCTGAGCCATGATGTCGGAGCCGCTAAGTTGTCATTTCGGAGCAGAAGTACCGAATGAACGGTAAAAGTGCAAGCAGGAACCCTAAATCCGCATAGGCGTTTCGTGTTAAAGCTAGTAAGACACCGAGCAAAAATTCCAAAGCATTTGGTACTAATGAGGGCGTAATAAGTATAGAGCATTTCGTGAGCCTCTTACCATTAGAAACAAACTATGACTGCCTTATGACAAGTGGAAAACAATTCGAAAATCGTGCGAGCATGTTTGAAGTCCAGGGAACGATGAAACTGCACATGTATGCATGAGCCGTTCCCTGTCGTTGGTGTGGCCGCCTGAACATCTCATGCAATGTTATTGAACCGTGTCTAAAACCCCACCTTGTACTCAATGAAGAATACTTCCAAATCCGTGCACTCAAGTTTCAAGCGTGTAGCTCCACCTAATATCACGCCCGTGGTTTCGCCGGCTTAACAATTACCTGGCTTCACTCTTTTTATCGCCCCCAAGAACCTGTCTGGAATAATTAGCGAAAACGTTGTTTTTATTGTTTCCTATCTCAGCAGACGAATATTTATGTTTCTATGTGCCGTCATGGTTTCGCGTAACGACGTATTGTCACGTGACATCACAGTGTCAGGTGACGTCATCAAGTCGCCTGGCGTCACAGTGCAACGTGGCTCTACATGACACTGTCACGTCACGGTGTGAGCCGACACCAGCTAACAGGGGACGCTATGCGCGGCTTGACGTCAGAATTGTGTCGAACGGCGTGACATGGTCGTGGTCGGCTGCGCCAGAGCCGCAAAGGTTCCCACAAACTACAATCGCAGTAAAAAAAAAAAAAAGAAACTGCGCCAGCGGTTTGCTTCTGTGGCGAGCGGCGAGCTTCCTCGCAAGGTTCGTGTCGATCCAATGAAAGTGTCTGTGATGGAACTTCCAACGCACCACTGGCGCAGCTTTGAAGCTTTGGTTGTGCTATGGTGCCTGGATGGCGTCTCCGACTGGTGTGTTTAGCGTCCTATCCCACCGATACATCAAAAGTGGTCCCGAAGTGGCAACAAATGACGTCACAGAAGCCGGGATGTCATGCCGTTGGCTGTCGCGATCCTGGCGGTTGGCCGTAGAAATGCTGGCGAAAAGCACGAGTGAACGCGAGTATCGCTGTCGTCACGGCGTCCCAGGCGTCCCAACTTTCGGCTGCTGTAGCTTCCGTGGACTCCGACCTGCAGCAGAACAGGCGTCTGCCATATATACCACAACTGTTAGGACGCTGCCAGGATCGCGATCGGCGACAGCATGACACTTGTATGACGTCATCAGGCGAAAATCGAGGGACCACTTTTTTGGCCGCGGTAAACACACCTGTCGGAGACGCGTTCCTGGCACCATAGTTGTACTGTTCGAGGGTCAAACAGGGCGGAGTGGGACGCACACCCTGGCAGCGCCCTGGTCTCCAGCCCGGAGTTTTCGGTTTCCAGGGCCGGCTTGATAGAACAGCGTCTCAGCTGAGACTGGGTGAAAGAAAGCACTGCAAAGGCTGAGGCGCGCGAGCGTCTTGAGACGCAGTTTGAGTCCCGCTCAGCTCGTGCACTGGCTTTGGCAGTGCTTTCTTTCACCCAGTCTCAGCTGAGACGCTGCTTCTAGCAAGCCGGCCCAGATGTGTGTGGACTGCCACGCGCTCCGCTGTTCGCATGTCATTCGAAACCGAGAATACATAAACATTGGGCAGCCATGTGTTAATTTACAGCACAGTCACAGGGATACCTGTGACACATCACGCAAAGTCGGGTAGCTTGATTTTAAATGCAACAACTTTTTTTTTATACAAAGAGAGTATGTGTGTGTTTTGGGGCTCGGATGACGTTAGAAGGGGGTAAACGTCGCGCTAATTAAATATTTAACAAAACTTTAATGATTAATGTAGCCTCCAATAAAAATTAGCGTAAATACTGCATTTTTAATATGATTCGTCCATTTAATATTAAAAGTTAATGAATCAACTTTAGTTCACTAATCTACTGTAGTTTTTCTGAAGGCGCTGGATTAAGATATGTAAAGTATTCACTGTGCAAATGTCGATGAAAGATTAAGTACGAGTAATATTTGTTCAGCCTCTCGGTGTTTATGCGACAAGTGTCGCAGTCACTGACCAAGTCTAATTCAAAAATAAGGCTGCCACATCTAGCGATTGGATGAACGTGATATGCGTAGAGGAGGGTTCGTGAATCGTTAGGCCGTTGTATTGCTGTTATTTGCGTCTTCTGTTTGTACGTGCGAGTTCGTCCCATCGTGTGTTTTGACTTATCTGCGTATTGGCGGCTTGAACGGCGAGGTAAACACCAGTGACACAGCTTGATGTAAAACTTTTCTTGCAACCTGGAAAAATAGAAACTGTTTTTTTTCTCCATAAACTAAAAAAAAAGAAACGCGTTTTTTTTGTGCGCAAGTTTTTGCATTTTCATATGACAAAATGTTTTTTTATTGAACTTCCAGAACAGAAACCCGCTTTTTTGTGGGAAGAAACGTTGCTATTTTTGAGAACAATAACTGTTTTTCTATAAGGCTGGGCAACAGAAATTCAGCCATTTTACAGAAAGCACAAGAATCGAAGAGATTATTTTTAACAAATGTTACGGAAACAGAAAAACAGACGAAAAGATATTATTTTATGGCAAAAAATCTGCCAAGCCATTTCTGTGTTTTTTTTTCTTTGTACACATTTATTTTTTTATTGCGAGTGAATCACGTAATGTGGTACCAACAAATTCGTTTAGGGGGAAACGCGTGATCTCGGTGGCGCTCTGTTTCTAACCTTTGCAGTCTCTTCGGTGCCGGCTTTCCCTTCAACGACGCGACGGCCAATCAGAGCAAGAAGAGAACACCTGGAAGTGAAGGTGGCAGTGGTGCTGCACAGGAGCAGCCAAGCAACGCGGAGAATCATGCGTACATCGCCACCACGGGCGGCGAAGCGCTCCCGGATGGGGCCTTTGTCGTGCAAAGTAAGCAAGAAAACGGAGGGCCAACTGAAAGAAACTTCGTCGCTGGTGTAGACCCCGGCGGAATGACACCTACCGCTGACGACAGGCCCCCGGAGCCGTTCTACGATATGCCAAGTGTCTCTCAGGCGTCGGAACCAAACCGACAGAGCAGTGTGTGAGTACAGAATAGATATATTGCCGCGTTGCTAGGTTCCTATTTAATATAAGAGTATAGTTATAATATATTTTAATATTATAGGAATATATTGTATTCTAAGAAATAAATATTATAATTACTATGTTATAGTAATAATATAGTAATATAAGAGTATAACAGAACCTGTTAGCTTTGCTGTTTTTTTTTTTCAATTTTATCAGCCCCAGGCAGAAAAAAAGCGACGAAGAGCAGTGATGTCATGCTCCAAGAACGTGCTATCTTTAAATGCATACTACAAATGTTTGCATCGTTGTTGGCCAAGGTATAGATGCTTTTTAGAGGAACTGATTTAGCGCGACGTCGTTTTTTTTTATCTCGCGGAGAACATGATGAGCGTCGTTTGTAGTTCAATGCACAACTTTGTGGTAGTAGAAACGTTAAAGATCGAGCCAGCGCAGGCACCCTGCCACCTTCGGGGTAGCGCATTGGCTACGTAGTCATGCTCACGACGCCTCTACCGGCCTTGTTGTGGTTATGCACGGAATCCAAAGCCTTCAGTGGTCCACGCGACTGCCTTAGTGGATACCAAAGCTGCCATTTTGATCTATCGGTGGCTGGTTTCGATGTTCTACGGGCAAAGACTAACAATGCAGCGCAGCGGCAGGCTTTGGTACACTGAATATTAAACAAACTAGAATACCCAAACCAAATCACCGGAGAGACGGGGGTTATTATTCCGAGTCAATTCGTTGATTTGTCTGTTGCAACGCTAAGACTACAGCGCCTTGGACGCTTCACCGACTCACCAGCAAATTGTGCCATCTTATTTCTGAAGGAAACGACGTCACCTGAGCGTCGCGTTGCGATTGGTTGCCACTTCGCGGTTCGCGAAAGTGGTTGAGACAAATCGATCCAGAAGCGGTTGCGAAAAACGCGCCCCAGTCACTCAATCCCAGCTGCTTTGTGGTTGAGAACGCGCGGATTCGCTTCACGGTTGCGCGTCTGATTCCAATTTGAAAGCTCCATAAGACGGTTCCCACTCCACCAACGAGACGCAAGGAAACGACGCGCCCGCGAATGCGTTAAACAACCTTGAAGGGGCACTCAAGTGGTTTTTGAGTTCGTGTTTTGATGATGACAACTGAATTTAGACGCCCTAAGTATCCCTAAAAATCAAAAAAAGTATAGTCATACGGTGATTATTTCTTTAATAAAAATTTAATTGAAAGCCGCCAATCCTCGGATCCATCCGAAAACGAAACCACTCTCATTGGTCATCGCACGCTTATCAAAAAGATCTCCGGCCAATGGCGTTGGACGACGTTCCGTCGCGCAGTGTTCTCGAGGTAGCCGCATCGGTCTAACTTCTTTGTCATTCGAGCTTCGATCATGGCTGAGTTCTCTACGCTGGAGGACCTCACGCCGTGAGGTTGAAATTCTTCGGCGGACAGCCGACCTGGGGATGATTTCCTATGACGCCACTCCGACGTGCGATGTGGACGATAGCAGCGCTTCGGAGTCGTGTTCGGGTTCCGAGGACGACGAAACGCAGACCTTTTCGCGCGTTCTTCGATTTGCGGTTGGGGCAAGTCGTAACCAAACCAACGTTTGACATCGCAGCGTTACCTCTGGTACGTGATGTCAAACGATGTCGCCACGTTGACTTTCGCCTCGGGAGGACGGGGGGAAGGCTGGTTCAGACATGTGCAACGAGCGCGTACCTACGACTGCGTCCGTTGCAACCGGAGCGACCGGAACGACCGCTCTGCGCCGCGCGTACACACACCTGCAACCACTGCAATAAGCGCAGCGGGTCGTCAGCACCGCGACGGCTTCAATACGCCGCCGTCAGCTGTTTCAGCGGCGCCTCTAAAAAGGGAACGCGCTGCTACTCAATGCCGTAACAGAATATAGACAGACAGTTTTCTATAGCCTAAAGCTTTATTTTTTTTTCTTGATAGGCTTGCAGGGTACAGTGAATGAAGAAAAAACACGATGCAGTACGCCGTCTTGGACGATCACGACTCTAATACACGACATTGCCAATAATACAAATATCGCCACACGCCTTTTCTACGATTATAAAAGACGATGTAATCTTAGCAGCGATATAGCAACGTAGAAATATGATTTCGTGATCCCAGATAGACGTTGCGAGCGTTCAGGATTGCTAACACTAATCACTTTTCTCCGGTAATGAAACGCGGGAAAATTCCCATCCTTTATACAGTACGCGCCAGTAATACCTTGAACTTGAGCACACGCATGAAATGCGCCAAATAAGAAATCCGGGCGATGTTCGAGACAGGCACGTAGCCAGGATTTTGTTTCGGGGGGGGGGGGGGGGGGGGGGGGCCGCCCATAACAAAATGCTGTATGAGGGGGAGGGGGGAGGGGAGGTCCCAGCAAAATGGAAGATTTTGGGGAGAAGAGGGCCCGGGACCCATGCCCCCCCCCCCCCCCCCCTGGATACGTGCCTGGTTCGAGGACACAAATGCTTAGAAAGCACCACTGTAGTCGAAGTAAACAACACGACGGCACGGGCGTTTTGTTGTCTTGAGACTGCCGCCACGACATCGCCGCACGAGAAGGTGGATCTTCCCTTCTAGTACGTGCTGGGTTATCATAGCGACACACGACGAAAATTCAGACTCAAGGATAGCGCT
Organism: Ixodes persulcatus; assembly: GCA_013358835.2. Lineage (NCBI taxonomy): Eukaryota > Metazoa > Arthropoda > Arachnida > Ixodida > Ixodidae > Ixodes > Ixodes persulcatus. The sequence continues at coordinate 187,407 of JABSTQ010010045.1, read as the reverse complement.
TTTACGCGGAGCCATGAGCTTTCACCACGCCGTCCACGTCGACGTTCACCACCGACGCCACGTTTGCGGAGATAAAAGGAGCCGGCCCGCGGGCCGCGACCGGCACGACCGGCATGCAACGCGCGCAGATACGTGCGCTTCCGCGCATCCCGGGGGAACGGGAAATTCACCCCCGCGGAGGAAGGCAAGGAGAAACGTAGTCCCTTGTTTGTGAAACGATAATTGCAGTATCGCGTATTCTAAACTAGAACTATTTTACGTCTTGTGAAATTATCATGCACAACATATCTAAATGAACTGAAAATTGTTTCTTTAGCGAAACTTTACAAAGGCCGTCAAAATTTTCAAACATACGATAACTTCATTGGTCGGCGCAGGAACAGAAAAGAGTCCGCACGTATTTTATTCCTGCGTAATTAATAGGCGGTTCTGGCTTCTAAAACTGAAGATACTCATTCACTGACACTTCCTTAACGCCATCGCACCAAAAAGTAGCTTCCCCAAAAACCGCTTGAGTGCCCCTTTAACGTGGTCATCGACGGACACGACGCGACGAACCTCATCGTCACCAGAGCAGACTGTTCCGTTCAGAGTGGGAAGCTCTTTCGCTCCCTTCGAAAAGTAATGACGTCGTTGGATGGTCCACGTTAAAATCCATGGTAAGACGTTCCCAGTTAAACCAAATGTCCTCAATAACTTTGCGAGCAACGTCATTCTCGGAATGAACTTTCTGTCTAAATACGGCGTCGTCACCGACCTAAGAGCAAACAAGTTGTCGGGTCCGGAAACCTCTCTTAACGCCAGATGATACCGAAACGACGTCAACCGCTCTCTGGGTCCTATGCAACATTGTGAACTTACAACCCCGGTCGAGCGTTCCTCTGTCTGTCGGAACAGGCGGAGCCACCTGCCGCGAAGCTCTGCTTAAGTGCCGCGTTCAGCTGCTCCCAGAGAGAAGAATCGGCGTCGCGGATGGGATAACGCAACTTCAAGACGGTCGTGCTGTGGTGCTCATAACAAACTTCCTACAGGAGGCACAGCACCTTACGAAAGGTACTGCTGTCGGCCATGTCGAGGAACCCTGGGACATATCCACAATCTCCGCCATCCTGAAAGACGTAACAACATTGCCCCACAAGGGTACACCGCCCGAGGCTCCCCGCTCCTCAACGTCGACAGCTGGCTGACCTTCTCGCCGTGTTTAACAACTGTTTCGCCACGTCGTCGAAGGAGCACCAAACTTCGATTGCGAAGCAACGCATTTTTACCGATGCCTATGAGCCGCTAGTTCACCAGTCGCCGTACCGAGTCTCCTTAAAAGAGATGGACTTCATTCAAGGGCAAGTGCAGGGAATGGTCAACGACGACATCATCCAGCCTTCAAGCAGCCCGTGTGCGCCTCCGGTTGTGCTAGGCAAGAGGAAGAACTGAAGAGAACTCTTAGGTCTTGCGTGGACTATCGGTGGCTAAACACCTTAACAAAGATAGGCTCACTCCCCCGCATTGACGACACGCTATACCGGCTGTCAGTAGCCACTACAGCGGCTGCCGGCAGATCAAAATCGACGAACGGGACCACGAGGAAACAGCTTTTGCCACGCCCGATGAACTGTACGAGTTTGAAGTGATGCATTTCGGACTTTGCACAGCACCAGCGACATTCCGGCGTGTGATCGGACACGGTTCTAGCAGGTTTAAAATGACAAAGCTGCCTCGTCTACATCGACGACATTGTGGTGTTTTCTAGTGACTTCGACGAACACTTGAAGCGACTTCGGGCCGTTCTGCATGCAATCAAGACCGCCGGACTGACGTAAAAACCTACGAAATGGCGGTTCGCCCGTGGCGAACTGAGGTTTCTCCCGGTCACGTCGTGAGCAACAAAATTGTCCGCTCCCACCATACAAAGACGGCCGCCGTAGCCGAATTTCCCAGACCATCAGACAAGAAAGCCGTCCGAAGATTCCAACGCTTCATGCAAGAATTTCAGAAACTTTCGCGCCGCCCACGAATCCCACGAATGACGCAGTGAAGTTCCAATGGGGAGAAGACCAGGAGCGGGAATTCAACAGAGACAAGCGTAGACTTAATTCGCCCCCGATGCTCAGTCACTTCGACCAGCCCGCACAGACCGAAATACACAGGCACGCCAGCAATACGGGGCTCGGAGCGGTGCTGGGTCAGTGACAAAAGGGTACGGAACAAGTAATCGCATACGCTAGTCGAATGCTGTGAAAGGCAGAGAGCAATTACTCAACGACCGGGAACGAGTATCTTGTTGTCGTATGGGCAATCACCACGTTCCGCCCCTACTTGTACGAGAACCCGTTTCGAGCGGTCACAGAACTCCACTCAATCTGCTGGCTGTCCAACCGGAAGGACCCATCAGACCGTCTCTCTTGGTGGAGCTTACGGCTGCGGGAATTCGGTAGGACCATAGTCTACATGTCTTGACGCAAGCACAGCAGCGCTGTCTGTCTGTCAAGGGCCCCCGTCGATTGCTCTAGAGCCAGCACCGACGACGATGACGACGACAATAACGACGGTCGTTTTCTCGGCGCAGTTCTCCTCAACAACATTAGGGTTCTTTAGCGAGACGATCCTGAGCTAAGCGTACAGATCGAGCATCTGGGAAGTCTAAGGAGTACAGTTTCGCTAATCTTCTCGCAAGCACTGCCAACATTCGCCCTTCGACAAGGTGAGCTGCAAACAGAATCTTCGAGGACAACAACTCGATGTAGCTGCTGGTAATACCCCTCGGCCTTCGAGAGGTTATCTTCCAAGCTTGCCACGATGACCCGACTGTCGGACGCCTTGGCTATAGCACGACACTCGCTAGAATTTGTAAAAAATGGCTACCGGCAAAAGCTTCCGAAGTCCGTCCATCTGTACACAGGATCTTGTCATGAAGGCCAGCGACGCAAGAAACCGCCGACGAAGCAGGCAGGTCTCCTCCAGCCGATGTCTTGCCCGACTTCACCGTTCCAGAATATTAATATGGATTTGCTTGGCTCGTTTCCAACATCGACAACAGGGAACCCTTGGATAATCGTCGCCACAAATTATGTGCGCAATACAACAAATCAAAAGCCCTTCCGCTTTGAGACTGCGATGCAATTCGCCAGACGTTTTGTTCAGTCTGTGGTTCCTCCTCATGGAGCGCCAGAAATCTTAATTACATATCGAGGAAACGATTTACTGGCGCATCTGAAGAAAGAGATCCTTCTACTCAGTCAAACCACCCATCGTCGACCCACTGCTTACCATCCGCAGACCAACGGGCAAACGGAGCGTCTCAATGAGATTAACGTCAATATAACCTCAATTCGTGTCGACGCAGAGCACAAGACGTGGGATGAGGTGTTGCCCTACGTCACGTTTGCCTAGAGCACGGCGGTTCAGTAGACCACTGGAGTGTCACCATTCCAGCCGGTGCATGAAAGAAAGGTGATGACGATGCTCTACTGAATTCTGCTCCATGAGCCTGCCGACAACGGGAGCGACGACGCCTATATGGCTACTCAACGGGTAGAAGTGATCTGCCTGCTCGCCCGACTTTGAATTTGAGACCAGCAACTTGTACACGCTGGTCGGGACAACCTGCGACGTCTTGACGTCGACGTGAAGACCGAACACAATGTGAGTGTGCAGACCTATACGCCTCGCAAGTGGGCTCATTCTCGTCTTCTGCGCATGAGAAAGGAGGTAGCGGTGACATCAGAACGCCGAGCCCTGATTGGCTGATCGCGACCCCCTGTCTGAGCGTCGTCTGCTCCTTTGCAAGGTCGTCTGCTCGCAACGTCATCTGCGTCTGTCTTACCTTTCCTGCGACTTTCGGAAGTGCAGGTCTTTACGTGCCAGCTCGACATCGCCTTTCAGAGGGCAGACGAAATAACTCGAGTGGTACGTTGTTTTTGTCTAACAACTAGCAGACGCGCATCAAGGAGGGAAGTCAAAGGACTCACTGGCGAGGTGTCCCGAGGCGCCGAGCTTTGTCTGCTAAGAAGCGAGAGTGTCCGCAAGTTCCCTCCCTAATACTTTTTCCCTCCTTGCGTGTGCGGCGAGACTCCTCACTCTTTAACGGCGTCGGCGGGTTCGGCGCAGTTAACGTTGTCTGCTTTACGTCTGCTAGTCAAAGCGATGGCTGCTTTACCTTTCCTGCGTCTGTCGGAGATTCACCGCTTTTTCACCGGCGAGAGTCACCGCTGCCTCGGAAAACAAGGAGATGACAAGAGGAAGGGATTTACCTCTTAATCTGAAATTGAGGTCAGCGATCAAATGTATAATACGGGAAGGGTTCACAAGGATCGCGCGGGCATATTCCATTCAGCACGCCAGCCGGTCGTGGGCAGACGATCTTGGCCAAGGACCGTCGGAGCACCGCTGCGCGTGAGTCGGAGTTCCTGCTAGGCCTATCTGCCGAGCTCGCTTGGTCGGGGTCCGTGGAATCGTGGCCGTTGGAACATTTCCCGGGTGTTTGTGGATCCAGCGTTCTCTTTCGCCGTGGTTTATTTCAAGTACTTTTTACTTTTTTTCTTGTTGCTTGTAGTCGGGACGCGTGAGAAGAGCACGTACAAAAATAAACGTCCATTGGTCGTCGCGACCAAGTAACTGGGCGACGCGATCGGCCATGCTGATTTGGTCGTAAGAAGTGCGTAAGACAGCTTCGGAGCTGTCGTAGGATTCCGTCGTAACCTGCGCAAAACTTACGATAATTTTGTTTCGTGAATACGAATTTGTTCTTACGTTTTGTCTTACACACATTTTTGGCGTAAGATCATTTCGTGAATCTCTCTGCACTTCCGAAAGTCGCAGGAAAGGTAAGACAGACGCAGGCAACGTTGCGAGCAGACGACGTTGCAAAGAAGCAGACGACGCTCAGATAGGGGACCGCGATCAGCCAATCAGGGCTCGGCGTTCTGACGTCACCGCTACCCCCTGCGCAAGAAGCAGACGAACTTGCCCTCCGCATTCGTCGCAGTGGTCTGAGCAATAAACTACAAAAAGAGCACTTCGGGCTCTACAAAGTTACTCGCCGCTTTAGGACTTCAACTGAGATGTGCTCCACGACAAAGCCAGACCATCAGGAAGTCGCCAGCCACGACCCAAAGTGATGCATGTCGTTCGTCTCAAGCCGTACCAACATTACTGAAACACTCAGTTGGGAAATTCGCCCTTGAAACCCCGACCGCACGCGTCAACCGAGACCAAAATAAATACGACAACAGCGCACCCTTTTAGCGACGAGTCAAAAAATTAAAGTTGATTTATGTAGCTATTACGAAATGGCACTGCGAGACGGCACCACCGGCCTTTGCATGACTCTCCCGGAACCAACACGTGCAGCAGTGCAGTTTCCGAAGTGGGCGCTGCGGGAGAAATGGCGGCTTTGCGATCGCCTTTATTTCGGTTCTCAAGCACTAATCGGAGCCACTTTTTCAAGCCAGGCTCTTTGGCAGTTTCCCAACTGATTGTTTCTAGTAACGTTGAGCCGTACTATGCTGGATATCGCTGTGGATTATTTATATCGAACAGACGACCCCGCAGTTTACTTTTTTCTGTTATTTAGTTTAGATTTCTGTTAATTTATTTACGGTTGCATCCGGACAATGCACTTTTAAAGGGGGAGTAATGCCGCGCGTAGGACCGAGGAGGAACGCTTCTCCGTACTTGTAGCAGAAGATTCGAGTTTACTCTTACTCCGAGTGTAAACGTTAAGGAGGCCAATGTGACCTTGCCCTGTCAGTATCGGCCTATCTCGCTCCTGAATATCCTAGATCGAATATTGGAGATTCCAATTATTGTACATAATTAGCTGTCCGTGGCCCTGCCCAATCACTCACCCGCGCTTGCCCAGCTGTCACGCCGTTATACCGGGGTTCGCCGAGGCCACCGTCGATGCTCGCTCTTTTTTTTTGTTTCTACCACAAGTTCGCCGATTAAACCTTTATTTTCTGTTACGCTCGTCAAGACTTTGCGATCAGCGGCTGATGACAAAGGCCCATTCTAGCTTGTATAAATTCCAATCACTAGCTTTCCCTCCTCTTCGATATTTCTTAAAGGTAAATTCTTTTCATCAAGTAACACGTGTCCTTGTGGTTTGATGCTTTCTAAATACAAACTTGGATCTTGTGATTACTTCGGGTTTATAAACAAATATAAACGAGGGAGTATAAATCATATTTCTAATACCTTTTGAACAAAAAGTGGCAAAATTCATACAGATCTGTAATTATTGATGCGTCATTTCTACATACCATTTTATGCAGCACAGAAACTTTAGCTACCTGCATGCGAAAAGGAAATATTCCTGGCGATACGCACAAATCAAACATATGGGTTATATACAGTGTAATTATATCTAAAAGTATTTTACTTTTTGATTTGAATTTTATCTGCATCTCTACATGTAGTCTTGTTAAAATATATAAACACTGAAAAATCCTTGGCGTCAATCACTGGATCTATGCAGATATGTTTCATTATTTTTTTTTTTTTTTCAATACAACGCCTCGCTGTTGTAAGCACGTGCAGGTAAATATTTAAAAAAATACTTGGTAAATCCGTTACCTAAAGCCGTGCTTTTAAAAACTTTACCATTAATGCAAAGCTTTTCATCAATATCTTGGAGCGGTGCGGCTTGTGATCAGAGGAGTGCAACTTCCTATACCGCCCATGGAACGCGAATCGGTAAACCATGGGAATCCGCAGCGCCATTTGAATCCCCTGGTATCCGGAGGCTCTACGAAAATCAACATGGCGGCACCGCGAAACCAAAACGGAAGCCACACGGCAGCGCCATTGTGCTTGGATGGATGGGTGGTAGCTTGCGCCACCTAGGGTGAAGAAATAAATATTGTAGCTTCTTTTTTTTTTTGCCCGGTTTTTGTGTTGCTTTGCTAGGCTTCTGCTGCTCTGCGGCTGGTTTTCGCGTTTCAATACTAGTTAATGAGCGTTGAAACGCACACAAGCAGGCACTGAAACGCGAGACCAGCAGCAATGCAGCAGAATCCTAGCAAAGCAACAAAAGTGGCACATACACAAAAAATATGCAATGCGTGTTCTTTTGCGTTCATTTTTATTCAAGAGGCAGTAGAAAATACAGAAGAAATTTCTCACTATTTTGCACACAAGAATCAAAGAAATGAACGACAAAACAGGAAAAAAAGCTTTAGGGTTACTTGCGACGAAGGTGATGATATGCGCCCTTGCAAAAATATTTCGCTAAACTTACATAAATTCTCTGTAGGCTCGTGATCCTTTTCAAGTTTCTTGGCGTATACTCACAAGCCTTGCGCCGTTCAGCCACAGGCGTGGAGCCTAGAAAAAAAAAAGTTGAATTACTTGCTTGATTGATTGACTTTTACGTGCCTGATATGGTAATATAAAAACAGCGAGCATATTCGGTACCTCCTTTCAAAAAACGTTACTTCAAGTTCAGCACAGCGACACTAAAAACTCGTGTCTCCTCTGTTTTTCTTCTCCTGGAGTTAAATGTGTCCACACAAAATTGACGATCATTTCGAATTTGATTATATAAGTAAGCGTAAGTAAAGACCGACGTCAGTGTCTTGCAACTAAAGGAAACTAAGCAATGAGGTTAAGAAAAACAGAAGCTCAGCTCTTTGGTACTGAATCTTCATCGATAACCTGTATTAGTTTTTAATATTATCATTTAAATTTAGGAGTGCGTCACTGGTAAACGAAACAGGAAACCAGCACGGATCGCTCTATCGCTCATCCTCAGTTAATCCAAAAATAATCAGGCTCATTTTTACTCCTCGCGAACAGACGCGTGAATCGCTGACAACAATCCTAAATAAACAGCTCACTGCAAACGTTTACCATCTTTTGAAGTAAGCATATGTTCTCGATCTTGATATTGTATAGAAGACTCCAGTTATATGAAAATTACATATTTCTCGCGGTGAGTGAACAAGGGGAATCCTAAACACTGATAAGATTTGGTTTTGCGACTTAAAACCATCGCAGCTATTGCCAAAATAAAACAATTAATACTCACCACCACTACGACAGTTAGGTTTTGTCGCAAACATTTAATCAGAAACTTAAGCAAGAGGAGAAACCAAAAGAGCGTATCTCACGTCCATTAGAACCCGAAACCTCGAAACCATTGGTGTCTCGGCTTTCGGCAGTAATTGTTTCCCCACTTGGCACAGCAGGTGGTGTGGTAATGACGAAAACCCATACTTGACCACATTACAAAAACAACGAGTTTCCACGAAAAAAGAAAAGAAAGACGCGAGCGCACGAACGCGGCATGAATCTCGCGCCGCGACGTAAGCGCGAGACACATGCGCGAAAAATCCATCCGATCCGACGTCCGATCCGGCAGTACGACTGCCTCACCCGAAAAATTTGGTCGCTTCAGACGTCGGATCGGCGATCCGGCGTGCGTCCAACGTGCCAGATAGTTTCGCACGGCTGACGGACTGTCGGAAGCGTCCAGGCAATGACAGCACAGCTAGCGCGAACGTCATGATGACGTACTGGGTCTGGCGGGACGAATAAGAAAACGGGACGGGCGACGGGAAGCCGGACGCGTGGATCCCGCTGACCCATTCAAAAAAGATGGCCCCGGCAAAGAATGCACGCGCTAGCGAGAACGAGCTCCTAACCTCGCTCGTGCGAGCTAATCCTTCATCCTGGGACCAGATATCTATGAACGCGGACCTCCGCTGGAGTGCTTGGATCGCCTGGGCGGAGCCGAACGGATCGTCGTGTGGCATGCAAGGTCGGAAGCGTGTGTCTCAAACTGTCGCGTGCGGCAATTCGGAGCGGCGTCGGACTGTCGGATCGGACGTCGGATCGGACTATTCTGCCGTCCATGTGTCTCGCGCTGTACTCCCCGAAGCGCAACAACTTGCGGGCTCGCGTCTCTCGCGCGCCCGCGACTTCCCTGCGCCAGCGCGCCAGCGCATTTCGAGGCGCGAGGCGCGGGTTTGGAGAGAGAGAAAGCGCGCCCAGACACGTTGAAAGAGTGAAAGAGAAAGTTACGATAACAAGCTTCAAAGCTAGTCAGGCCTTCAAAATAACTTCATGGTTATTTAACGATATAAATTACATGAATCATATTTAAAATTTATTCAAAACAAAATAACGTCCGCCCACACCCACTGGGAGCGCGGCATTCGGAAGAAGTTCGCCGAACCGGACGTACGTTATAAATATACGCGGCCGGACGGAAGTAGCCGAGAACTTCATCCCCCTTGTGTAATTGTAAAACCGAATTAATCTTTTTCTACATCCACACATCCTTTGAGAGCTCCAGGTACTTGTTATGATATCGTGATTTTTCTTTTGAACTTCTTTTGTAGTTGATGCAGATAAAATTTAAAACTTTTCATGTCTCTCTGATTTCTTGCGTTAATAAAGTTTTGAAAGAGTTTGTTTTTTATATCAATTTTTGCTGGCTTTCACGGCTTTAGAGCTATTTTTGATGCTGTAATTATCTTATACAAAACATGTCTTGCATTCAGTTTCTTATACCTGCCAAGATAACTATTATACGGAACATCTGGGTCTGTAGCATTAGCAATATCAGCCCAATTCTTATTCTAAATATATTCACGAATCTTCTCAAGGTTATAAAAAGGGATGCTTAAAAAATAACAGATCAATTATTTTCTTTTTTTTTATATTTACAATGTTCACCTATTATGCACAAGAATATTGGCAAATGGTCCTTTCAAAAGGAAAGAGCGATCGCCATCCTTTTTTTTTTCAAGTTTTCCGTTCTTGTGCCAACAATACATGAAGCCATTTTTTTTCTCCCATTTCCTTTATTTAGCCAACAGTTCCATGTTGTATTTCGTCACGCTCTCATTCATGTTCGCGTTAGAACCTTTGCGTCCAAGTTTCTTTTGCAACCGCGCGTTTAAGGTTGCTAGTGCTTCAAATGTGGCAATAAATCCAGATACTTTATCAAGCTTTGAAGGCAATCGTTGGATCGCTTCGATGTCGGTCTTTGACAGTTCGGGTACATCTAGTTTTCTCGCTATCCTTTTGCTCATAATATATCTTCCTTCGCCTTAGCTCTTTGGAATACAGTGGAATTCTAGTATCAGTCTCCTAATTTGCCGCTCAAGGTCATGCACTCCGAGCTTCAGTCGCTTCAGCTCTACCTCGTTGCTGTTATAGTATTCGATTATTTTGACGCGCTTCTTGAGATCTCTACTCTCAAGCGCCGTTCACACACTTGAAACCCAGTAAGACCAAGAGAGTCAAGACCGGTTTTTAAGCCCCCTGAGACGGCGGAGGACCGGATTCGCTGCTGCGGAACAGGTCCTACGTCGTCGCAAGAGGCTTAAAAACCGGTCTTTTCTCTCTCAATCCAACTGGCTTGCAAGTGTGGGAATTACGCTTCATGGCTCTGTTCGGCGATGCGACTTAAAAAGTCATCAAATCGATACGATATCAGTTGCACCAACGCCGACGCCTCGATACCATTCACTGTGTCCTTTAAGGTCAAGAGCTCATTCAATTTCTTGTTCATACTTGAGAGTAGTACAGACGTTTCGTCCTCTTTTTTGTATGCTACCCGCAATACCCTTCCATTTCGCGGCGCGGCAAGTTGGGAATTACCAAGCTTTACGGTACGCCTCGTTTATCGTTTCAAATGAGCCTCAGCCACTCCCGCCCATGACCCAGGGTCTTACAAATAGCCACGTTTAACACAAAAATCGATAGCACAGTGGCGGATCCAAGGGGGGGGGGGGGGGGGGGGGGGGGCGACGGGGGCGGCCGCCCCCTCCCCCCAAACAAAGTCGACCCCCTCCCTTCCCCCTTCTCGCAGGGCAATTTGACATGGGTGGACCCCCCTTGCACAAGAAAGAATGGGAGAATAGTATCCTTAAAAATTTTCCGCCCCCCCCCCCCCAAAACGGAGTTCTGGATCCGCCCCTGCGATAGCACCTCCTCCAGTATCTGTTACTGACATTTAGGACAATACGTCTCGGCGCTAAATTCCTGCAATCAACTCAGGCAAAACAACTTAATAGTGCGAACCACAACAAAGGTAATCGCAAAAAAAAAAAAATCAAAGTTAGAGAGAGTAAACGTCGCCAACCTGCAAAGGCGTGCAGAAATGATAAATTCATTCGTCCGTCGATCGGTGCCGTTGCTGCCAGAATGACACCCTTCCCGTTGGGTGGTACCTTTATGCGCCCAGAAACTGGGAGAAAGAGGGAGACAGATAATGCGCGGGGAGGTCAGGACGCCGATCTCTGGTTGGAATGGTTCGTGATTATAACTAAAACAAGGTGTCTTCGACTCCACTGCACTCGTTGAACGCGTTCAAGTGCGAGATCCAAACGCCAGGCGACGGCGTTCCGTGTTCTAACGCGTTCGACGAGTGCAGTGGAGACAAAGGCAGCTAGCTTTAGGTCTACCCACTAATCATTGAAACCATAGCTCTGACGCTTCCGCACGCTCTCTTTCCTCCTCTCCCTCGGTTTCTCGGCGCATAGGCTACGAAATTTCCGTGCGGATGACGCCGTGTTCTAGCGCCACAAGGGGGCCGTAGTTTCTTCTCTGCCGAAGGAGCTTGCAGTAAACCGGTGGCTGCAACAGGACTTGAATCAGCGGTTTGGCTGAGGTTGCGAAACTTGACATGCCATCGATCACTGAGAAGGCGTACAGGAATGATCAATTCATTCGTCCTTCGATTGCTGCCGGTGCTGCCAGAAGGGTTGACTATGCATGAATTAAGAACAAAATGGGTCAGTGCATTGTGGAAGATTACGAATTTGAAATATCACTTGATGATGAGTTCCAGCGGTTTGTTGTACGTATTTGAGAAAGTCTTTTCTCGCATACATTGTGACATACTTGAAGGCTCAAGAGGCAAGATGTATTTAATCTATTGAAGTGGGAATAATTAAAAAGCTGGAGACCACTAGAAAGCAAATATATTCGTGGCAAGCAGAGCGGCGCGAACCCCGCCGACCCCAACTTCGCGGATATCATTTCGCTCACTTATACTCGGAGTCAACTAGTTAAGCCAACGTTCATACATCTATCAGTAAATCGCTATACGGGAAAGCGTCTTTCAAAAATGATTCTTTTCTGTTGCTTGCACGCGAGCATATGCGGCCTGGTAGCGTTCTTCGTGCCACCAAGAGCAACGCCTCCACGGGCAACGGAGGAAACACGTGCTTTCGAACGATAATTTTTTAGCCCAGAAGTTTGCACAAACTTCACGTTCACCGTAGAACTAAAATGGAATCACTTTCCATATCAGAAAATTTGTATCCAACGTTTCGCCTGTTCCGCCGTTTCTGTCGATAGGGTATGCCGCTAGCATAGCGAGAGCTACCAAACAGAAGCGTCACTAAAATGCGCCAGCTGGGAATCTTGTCAACTGATTTTGACCTAGTAACGTTAGTTAAGGCTACGCTGCCAAGGCTAGCTTAGCTTCTGCAGTCCTCCAACTCTTTCAAAGCTAGATGCGTGAGTGCCGGCGAATGAGACACAATACGAAGTCACGTAAATACTTTCGCTGTATATATCGGGACCGCAGCACGATGAACGCTATGCTAGAATACATAGAGTCAACAAAATATATAGTTGACGCCGAGTATATGTATAAGCAGTAGAGCTACTTGACGTCCTGACAAAGAAAGCCTTTGGCAAAACTACCACCCTTATCGCCTACGAGCAGGCCGTAATCCAGTAGCTTTGTTGTTAAGGCTAGCTGGGGCTTCAGCATAAATGTTTTTATATAAGTTTTTCTCTGCGTTAAAGTAGCTGGTGTCAGCCAATTTGAAAACTTGATTGACTCGATTCTTCACTTTTGGTTGACGTTAGAGGGACGCGGCACACTGGGCGCATTTAGTGATCATATATCTCGTTCCACAAATGGTCCGAGCGCAGCCGGTGGTAAAATATCATGATGTCAGTAAAGCAGCAACAAAAGTGCGTTCTCTAGCCGTTCTTCATCTTTCCGTGTTTGCTTTTACCGGCTTAACCAATTACGAACAGTAAATGCATTCTCAGTTGGCATTTTTTTTTTTTTTTTGAGTGATACGTGTATTGAATTAGAAACGGAAAGTTGGCGTTTCGCAGGGAGTGTTCGGGCTGATCGAAAGCTAGTTGCAGCCGAAATCTCAGGTAGCAGTCGTGTTCAATATGTGCCCCGCACTGGCCTTCGGAATATGACACGTAAAATTCAGCTCTCTGGCTTTCTGTCTACGCTGTGCTTTCTACGCGGCGTTTATTTGAGTTATATGTATAAGAGTCCAGCATATTCGATCAACGAGCATGCGACGAGCAACTGGGAACGACATTGGCAAAACTACTGCCAGCTTGCACGAAGAACGCATTCCTTGAACACTACAGTCATCTTCAACACAATGACAAGGTGATGATCAAAATGAAGTCAGCTATTTATGCAGGAAGAGTTCATTCGAAACAAAAAGGGTAGTACAAGATTTTGCGGGTGAGGTCTGAGCGGGGGGGGGGGGGGGGTTCTATTTCACTTTCGTAGGGCAGGCAAGCTCGACGGAGCTTTTCATTTTGTGCATTTGAGGCACGCTCGAACCACGTAAAAATGCACTTGTATGCTTTTCCTTCACTTAAACAATGTTATTATATTCAGATATTAAATTTTAATTGATCCGCAAGTTCCTTCATTAAGTTTTCTCAACCCATCGGTGAAGGCACCTAATAAAACGTCCTAATGCTAAAACTCCAGAACCACACACCATTATATATAATATTATATTTTCTTTTAGAACAAAAAATCTAAATTTGTGTTAGTGATGTGCGACTTAACAACGCTTGAAGTAGATAATAGAAACGTCATCAAGTAAGCGTACGCCGGCGGCGTTGCCAATTTCAGCATTCCCAGTGTGGCCTCATTTGGCCACGGTGGCGCTAGTGATCAACCATTGGTGGCGTGCTCTGGAACATTGACCAGTGCCTATAGTAAAGTTCCAGGGAAGGCAAGGGAAATGTTTCTTTTCACCCATCCGCCTTCTTCCTGTCACGTTCCTATTCCCCAAAAACGTCCGATTAAGGCTCTCGCGAACATGCCGAGGTTTCATTTCGACTAGGTTTACCTTTTTTTTAAACTTGTAATGCGAAGTTATGCAGCGGTTCGACTGGAATTTGACTTTTGCGAGCAAGTGCAGAAATTGAAAGTGAGATAAATTCGTAGGAAAGGTGCAATATTTGTTGTGTTTATTGTTTCATTGCCTAAGAATTATAAACTAACTAAAACGTTAAAGGTGCTATGTTTGCTTTCTTAAAGCGTAAAGATGGGTACTCATTAAAAATATAATATATAGACTTGTTTATATATTACTTCTCTAGCAAAGTTCACACTATTTGTGTAGAAATCTGGCAAAACTATTCGGAAGTCGAACTCTGTCAAAGTTTACTGAAAGTTCGAATGTTCGCCAAACAAGTAGAGCCTCGAGGTTGGACATAGGCCCTTAGGTTCGACAGAAGATCACAACATTTCTATTTCCGATGTCACGGATCTTATCGCGCTGCATCAGTGAAGGGCACCGAGGTGTCCCAGTCTGCTTCCTTCAGCAACAAAACAGCTTGTTGCCGATGATCCTTGGAATTTCCAGTGTCCAATCAATGTTGTACAGAGACATGTGTAGTTGAAAGGTCTCTTTGTTTTAATCGTTTACATGGTATTTCCTGATTTGGAAGATATCGTTTGAAACTAGAGACATTTCGCCCTGTGTTGAAGGTTAGTGAAATGTATATTTATTTATTATGCTGTTATCTTATAATGATATTTATTTCAAAATGTGATTTGAATATCTGTCATATTGCCGCCCGCAGGGCCGAGAAAGCAACGCTCGGTCACCGACATCTAGAAGATTCGCATTCATTCTCGCACCAGACGTAGCTTTCCACCTGCTTTGTTGTTCTCGAAAGTGCCAGTTCATCCACGCTCCAAGCGCGCGATACTCGAGCCTTCTTTGCCGAACTTTCGAGATAGTGACGCACGGTAGATAAGCAGCTACCCGCGACCTTGTCGAGTCAGTCTCGCTCGCGCTCTGTTTCGCCGCCGAATCGCCGCCTGCTTTTCTGCTGCCTCGACGCTCTTTCCTTACTTATTTTTGGTTGGCACAAGTTCGCCCATTAAACCTTTATTTTTCAGTTCACTGCTCGTCTTCGTGTCACCTCCGTTCGTGACATTTCTGGTGGAGGTGCGGGGTAACCCCAGCCCGTAAAGCGTACCCCTCTGAGGCTTCGCAGCACAAGTCGAGTCCCCGGCTTAAGAAGACCGTACAGTCGGCCGTAAAAAAGATTGACACAAGTGATTCGTGGCCAGTGCACTGAAACCGCCACACGCGGCGCTATATTTCGCTGTAACACGGGGAACGAGAGTGGCCGGAACGTTCCCACTTTTGAATCGCAGGGGTGCTTCGAGAGAGATATAGTTATCGTTTGTAGCAATTTTTTTTGTTGTTTTTTTTTTACGTGCGGCCTGCTTTCGACTTTTGAGGGTGACGAGTTACGCGTGAGACGACGCTTTTTTTCGCTGTAATAAACAAAGTCTTCGCAGTGATATTTATTTTATTTGCTGTTTTAAATTTGTGGGTGGAAGACGGGAGTATTTTCCTTATAAAAACGCGAATCTTTCAAATCGCGGCACAATCGGAGCTAGCAAAAACAGAACACATGTGCGCAGTCATGCTGTGATGTTTCGAAAGCGCGCTTTGGGAACGGCTCCGGTGTGTCGACGTCCCCCGTGCATCCAAGAGTGGACTACTCCGGCAATCGTGACCCCAGCGTGCTTACGCTATCGAAGCGCCCCGTGTCGCCTTATCGCCGGCCAGGCCATCGCTCCCTTGTGTCAATCTTTTTTACGGCCGACTGTACGTGGAGACGACCGAGACCCGAGGAAGCCGCCGTGATCAAGGGTTGACCCCAAAATTCGATCTACTTCCGAAAAAGACCAACCAGTCGACGAAGCCGACAATGAACCCCCAGTCGTTGCAGACCCCGACCGCCGGCCCCGTCGTCTACCTGCCCGTCGCCCCTCGTACGCCGACGTCCTTCCACGGCGAGATCTACGAAGACGTCGAAGACTGGTTGCAGCAATACGAACGGGTGGCGCTGCACAACCAATGGACTCCCGAACAGCGCCTGCAAAACGTTTATTTTTCCCTCGAGGACACAGCGCGATACTGGTTCGAGGATCATGAAACCTCGATAACATCATGGGACCAGCTGAAAGAAGAGCTCCGAGGGACGTTCGCCAGTCAGCACCGAAGGGAGAGAGCCGAGGACCTCCTTCGGACAAGGACGCAAGGCCCCAACGAAAGTGTCACCAGCTTCGTTCAAGACGTCCTGCGTCTGAGCGCGCGTGCCGACCCACAAGCCGCCGACGACAAGAAGCTGCGTGTCCTCATGCGCGGGGTGAGGGCCGACATCTTTGGAGGCACCGGTGGGATGCGGACTCGGACTGCGGCTGGCGACGTTTTGGATCCTTCCGGAGGTAGAACGGGCTTTCGCAGCGTCATCCTTGGCATGGACTTCCTCTGTGAGTACGGTGCGGTAATCGACCTTGGAGCAAACAGGTTGACGCTGCGAAAGCCCGTTCTACCTCCGGAAGGATCCAAAACGTCGCCAGCCGCAGTCCGAGTCATTGCGGACCACGTGAACCTGCCGCCACGGTCGAGTGTTCTTGTGCCCGTCGTGACCGATGCAGTTGCCCGCGGGAAAGTCCTTCTGGAGGGCAACGTCCAACTGCTTCTTGGAAGAGGAATAGGCGTCGCAAGGGGCGTAACGGAGCTGCAGGATGGACGTTCTGTGGTCCTCGTGACGAACTTTCGACCGGAGGCGCAGCACCTCACAAAAGGTGTCGCGGTAGGACACGTCGAGGAACTCCGGGGCGACGCCGAAATCGCCGCGATCTCCAACGAGCTCTCGCCATGTAAGCCGTGCAGTACACCGCCGCCGCAGCTCGACGTTAACCCCAAGCTCAGTGCCACGGAACGACGACAGCTCGGAGACCTCCTCGCCGAGTTCGGCGACTGCTTTGCGACGACGTCGAGGGTGCGCCAAACAACAGTTGCGAAACACCGCATCGTTACCAACGAGGATGCGCTCCCTGTGCATCGGCCGCCGTACCGGGTCTCCCCAAAGGAACGAGAGGCCATTCAGGACCAGGTACAAGAGATGCTCAACGACGACATCATTCAGCCTTCGAGCAGCCCGTGGGCCTCTCCAGTCGTACTGGTAAAGAAGAAGAACGGAACGCTTCGATTCTGCGTTGACTACCGGCGGCTCAATGCGGTCACGATGAAAGACGTGTATCCGCTCCCCCGCATCGACGACACGCTGGACCGGCTACGCCACTCCCGATACTTTTCGTCGATGGACCTTAAGAGTGGCTACTGGCAGATCGAAGTCGACGAACGGGACCGAGAAAAGACTGCCTTCGTCACGCCCGACGGATTGTATGAGTTCAAGGTAATGCCCTTCGGACTGTGCACGGCGCCGGCAACGTTCCAACGTGTCATGGACACCGTCCTGGCAGGCCTCAAGTGGCAGAGTTGTCTCGTTTACCTCGACGACGTCGTGGTATTCTCGGCCAACTTCGACGAGCATTTGCGACGACTTCGGGCCGTTTTTGAGGCAATCAGGACCGCAGGACTCACCCTCAAGCCGACGAAGTGCCGATTTGCCTATGGCGAACTGAAGTTCCTGGGCCACGTTGTGAGCAACGAAGGTGTAAGTCCTGACCCTGAGAAAACTCGCGCCGTAGCGGCCTTTCCACCGCCCACCGACAAAAAGGCCGTCCGACGATTCCTTGGACTTTGCGCATACTACCGGCGATTCGTTCAGGATTTCGCCAAGCTTTCTGCGCCGCTCACGCACCTTACGAAAGACGCCGTGAACTTCGAATGGGGTGAAGAACAACAACAGGCATTCGATGAACTAAAGCGACGGCTCCAGTCACCACCGATTCTCGGCCACTTCGACCAATCAGCCGAAACGGAAGTTCACACGGACGCCAGTAATACAGGACTCGGAGCGGTACTGGTCCAACGACAAGACGGTGCGGAGCGCGTGATCGCATACGCTAGCCGGACGCTGTCGAGCGCGGAACGCAATTACTCGACGACCGAAAAAGAATGCCTGGCCGTCGTCTGGGCCATCACGAAATTCCGCCCGTACTTGTACGGGAGTCCATTTCGGGTGGTCACCGACCACCACGCGCTGTGTTGGTTAGCGAGCCTGAAGGACCCATCGGGACGCCTCGCTCGGTGGAGCCTACGACTGCAAGAGTACGACGTGACCGTGGTCTACAAGTCAGGCCAAAAACACAGCGACGCCGACTGTCTGTCCAGAGCCCCTGTCGAGTCAGCTACCGGCTGTGCGAAAGACGACGGCGACGACGACGATCACTTTCTTGGCGCGGTGAGCATTCACGGTATGGCAGCGCTCCAGCGGGACGATCCTGAGTTGCGTGCACTGATCGACCACTTGGAGGGACGAGGGGGTATGATTCCCCGAGCCTTCTCACGTGACCTGCCAAGATTCGCCGTCCGGAGAGGGATCCTCTATAAAGAGAACTTCGGGGACAACAACTTGACGTGGCTCCTGGTGATTCCTGCAAGTCTTCGAGAAGAGATCTTCCAAGCCTGCCACGACGACCCAACATCTGGTCACCTTGGCTACAGTAGGACTCTTGCACGGATCCGAGAAAAATACTACTGGCCCAAGCTCCCGAAGACTGTCCACCTCTACGTCCGTTCGTGCCACGAATGCCAACGACGCAAGAAACCACCGACGAAGCCGGCAGGTCTCCTGCAACCGATCGCGCCCCCGACTGCACCATTCCAGCAGATTGGAATGGATCTTCTCGGACCTTTTCCGCCGTCGACGCAGGGAAACCGTTGGATAATCGTGGCAACTGATTATCTCACCAGGTACGCCGAGACAAAAGCACTCCCGTCGGGGACCGCCGTGGAAGTAGCCAAGTTCTTCGTGGAGTCTATCGTCCTCCGACATGGCGCTCCCCAAGTCCTGATTACGGACCGAGGCTCGTCGTTCATGGCGCAACTGACACAAGAGATACTCCGCCTGAGCCACACCGACCACCGCCGAACCACGGCATACCACCCGCAGACCAACGGACTGACGGAGCGGCTAAACAAGACCATCGCCAATATGATCTCGATGTACGTAGACGTGGAACACAAGACGTGGGATGAAGTGTTGCCCTACGTCACGTTTGCGTACAACACGGCGATTCAAGAAACTACCGACATTACACCTTTTCAGCTGGTGCACGGCAGGAAGGTGACGACGATGCTCGACGCCATGCTGCCCCACGACCCGACGGACGACGGCACCGACGACGCTCAGCTGGTCACCCAACGAGCATAAGAAGTACGCCAGCTGGCCCGTCTTCGAATAAAAGACCAGCAACGTGTGGACGCTGGCCGCTACAACCTTCGTCGCCGCGACGTGGAGTTCCAGCCCGGAGACAAAGTGTGGGTGTGGACGCCCATTCGCCGCCGCGGCCTCAGCGAAAAACTGTTAAAACGCTACTTCGGACCCTACAAGGTCATCCGCCGCCTTGGGGACTTGAACTACGAGGTGCTCCCCGACGGAACCCGACCATCAGGACGCCGCCAGCAACGACCCGAAGTCGTCCACGTAGTTCGACTCAAGCCGTTCTACGCGCGCTAAGACTGCAACACTGCATGTTTATTTCGTTTCACCGTAATTTTTTTTTAGCCATTTCTGTTTTCCTTTCGCGTTGCATCGGGACGATGCACTTTTAAAAGGGGGGATAATGCCGCCCGCAGGGCCGAGAAAGCAACGCTCGGTCACCGACATCTAGAAGATTCGCATTCATTCTCGCACCAGACGTAGCTTTCCACCTGCTTTGTTGTTCTCGAAAGTGCCAGTTCATCCACGCTCCAAGCGCGCGATACTCGAGCCTTCTTTGCCGAACTTTCGAGATAGTGACGCACGGTAGATAAGCAGCTACCCGCGACCTTGTCGAGTCAGTCTCGCTCGCGCTCTGTTTCGCCGCCGAATCGCCGCCTGCTTTTCTGCTGCCTCGACGCTCTTTCCTTACTTATTTTTGGTTGGCACAAGTTCGCCCATTAAACCTTTATTTTTCAGTTCACTGCTCGTCTTCGTGTCACCGCCGTTCGTGACAATATTCAGAAATATGTTTCGATATTACACCTTACACTCGCTTTTCTTCAAACACTGATTATGTGTTGATAAGAATATATTTATTATAATGAAAATTTCTAAAAGAAAGCCACGCACAGCATGACATATAATATTACCTGGCCCATATTCAAGCAAATAGCCTCTAGCTTATATGCGAAAGCAGCGACACCACCACGCATCTTTACAAGCAGTCAGCTTGCGATGCTTCCTTTTCAAGGCACTAGCATGCCCGTGTTAGAGTGCGGAGATTTCACGCTTAATTTTAAGCGTTAGAAAGTTGAGCCAGACCAGAGTTCGCCTGGACCAGTTTTCATGAAGCGCGATCATCTCAAACTATGGTTAGAAACTAACTAGAGTTTTCAGTTGCTAAACGTTGCTCGAGTACTCCAACGAGCGACTGGACACTCGGAAGCTGTCTGACTTATTACTGGGCGGTTGCTTGCACTGACTAAAAATTTTGGTATAACCGCAAGGTAGCGAAAGCTATAGTTCAATAATCATAGCTAGCAAAAAAAAATATATATATATACATTCTAAGAATTGTGAGAACGTCACTGAAACTACAGTGTTGCTCGTAGTATGGAAGACAGCTATATTCTTGCGGAAACAGGAGACGTTTTAAAAATTTATTTCAAAACTTCTTGTTAAAATGTATAATAATATATTTGAATTATTTACTTTTTTAAACAAACTAATAATATTTATAAAGCAAAAAGCTAGTATCATAAAATCTATGGTTTAAAACAGGGGTCTCAAACACGCGGTCCGCTTGCGGCCCGCGACTCGCGGTTACGCGGCCCGCAGGCAACCGATTACGAGTCCAGGTTTCATTATTTGAGAGCTAGAAATCGCATGCGCCATTGTGATCTCATCTCGCCGATTCATTTTTGCTCAAAACGTCGCTCCTCTCTTTTAACGTATTCACATTGTTCTTACATATCTGTGTTCATTTGCCCTTTGTTTCGCTTTATCTTTTGCTTCCCAGTTTTTTTGTAATGTACAACAATTCCGCTACTAGGCATCAAGCGCGAGCTCTTTGTTGAAGGATGCATTCAGGTTGCGCGAACTCTCAATCAGCAGGAGCAATTGCCGAAGAAAACGCAAACGAGCTCCGGACACTGTCCTTAAAAAAATATCACAATTAAAAGACAAGTATGGGTGTTGTAATACAAATCGTCAGGAAAGCAAGAACTGACAAAAAACTGATTGTTTCTTAAAGACATGTTGAGCTTGATTAAATCCTGAGTGAATTGAAGAAAGGGAACGACAGTGTACTTGCTTTCTTGTTGTATTAAAAATGTGAGCGCTTTGACGTCGCGGTGTCATTTTAATTATTGTGATCACATCAGGTCAGTGCCCAAAGTAGTCATATAAACAAATCAAATCTAAAGCTTCCACTGGCCAAACTGAGTTTACAAAATGTATAGAGCAAAAGGTCTTTTCTTTTTTAAATAGTTTGACACCCCCGACTAACATTGGCCCTCGGCCTTCTCAATGTCGGCTATCTAGCCCCCAATGAAATGAGTTTGAGACCACTGTTTAGAATATATTACTCGTCAATTATATGAACCGCTAGATGGGGCAAGCTACCATCCACCAATAAGCAAATAGTTGCTTTATATTGAGTGGTGGGTTTGTTATTTTACGTACTTTAGCAAGGAATTGGGGGTAATTTTTAACCCCATGGAAAAGGCGAGTAAGGGGCTAGAGTGAATTAAGGGGTTAGCCATATAGGCACATACATAAATGCAAAATATTTAGAGGTTCCATTAAATCCTGCGCATTCGCGCCATTGGCTTTTTGAGTAGTGAGCATAAATAATAACATAAAATATGGTGCTTTAATGCATTGTCAATGGGAGGTGTTAGATGAGGTTCCTCGCACAGGTGGTGGGCAAAGCAACTTGGTGTCTTCCATGTCCAACTGCTTTGACGATCAAGAAAAAGGTTGTGGTAGCTTGTTGTCAGCACGTGTAAGGCAGCAGCACAAGCCGCATTGGCGGCTTAGGGATACAGCTTATTAGTGCCAAGATGTTCGACGGCGCTTTCTTTTGGTTTATATATGTGACATGACGACTAAGACAGCACCTTCGACGTAGCCTCACATTGTTTTTGCTAAAATGTATTTTTTATTAGAAGGATTACATCGCAACCTCGTGAGAAAAATCATTCAGGTGCCATGGGGGCAGGGGAAAGGGGTGTAGGGGAAGGTCGAGGTGACTAAATGTGCCAACGACCCCTGACGAACTTATGAATAGTTGCAATCCGGCCTACAATAACTTATTGTTAGTTGGAAACGAAAATATAGATGGTGTGAATACTAATCTAGTACGAAGCTCTTACCCAGACTTCCAAAGTTTAGAGCATGACCTTACTTTTATGTCATTCGATGAAAGCAAAATTTATCCTTGTAAATACATCATTCTAAGCGTTTGGCCACTCGTGGAATGCCCGAAACACTGAAGCTTCTTGTCGCCTTCGTCACAATTTTTTTTTTTTTTTTAATGAGCAGAAGAAAGTTGGAGATGTGGGAAATGGTTAGGCGCGTTGCAATATATATTTGAATCATCCAGTATCTCTACATTTATTTATACAAGAAAATAAATGCGAAATTATTTGTGAACGTAATGAGTGAATTTGTTTTTTGTGAAAGTAAACAGTAACAGTATTTTACTGCGCTTCATGTTGAGAAACTTGTAATTGCAATTCATTTAATTTTGAGGAACACGGATGTTTCGTTCTCTGTGTAAGCTAGAAGCTCTCACTAATTGTCTTAAAGAGACCTTGATATAATATTAAGTTATATTTTCAATGAACTTCTATTGTGTGCGGTAACAATGACACTACGTCTATAATCGTTTATTGCCATTCACATACAAACATAGGAGCGACCCATTCTTTTAAGTCACTGCGACGTGTCACGCGCGGTACAGTGATAAATCCTGGGCCTAGTGGGCGTTCAGTCAGCATAAGTTTAGCCGTGCCTTAAAACCGAACAAACATTCTCGTGTTTTCGGCATTTTGCTACCACACTCACCATGTTTTTTAACATGTCTACTTAATCAATACTTTTATTATTATTGCAGTTCTCTAGTGGTTCTGTCTTTTTCACGCTAATTCTTTCCCTGCCTTTTCAGGAAGGAAGGCAGTGAGTACGTGTCTGAGGATCAATCAAAGATGTGGATAATACTCGTCGTAGCTGGCATATCCTTGCTGATCCTCCTCGCCGTGGTCATTTACTACATCGCTGGTGTGACCAGAAATGAAGAATGTGAGCACGAATGCCTATTTTGTTTCGCTCCTACACTCTTAGCAAAAATGGTATCAATAGTTTTCCGATGACAAGAGCAGTCCTCCTAAAGGGACGACCACTCTTGTAACCTGCATTCTTTTAGAAAGGGAGAAACGTGCGTCGTGAAAGCAGGGTAGCAAAGTTCATCCGTCGCCTGCATCATTTTGGCGGCTCCGAATCAAGCAAATTGAGCTGAAAAAGGCTCTAGCATGACGCTACGTCTATTGTACGGGGCGAGAGGAGCAACAACTAAATGTGTAACAATAAGCTTTCCGCGAACTGTATTTGTTTCCGAAACCAGCTTCCCCCCCCCCCCCCCCCCCCCCAAGCAAAGAAACTTGCGTTTCGAAAGCAGTTAGTCAGTCCTCTCGTCCTCAGCAGTGCGATGTTAAACGGAGACAAGCGATAGCCAGATACTTCGCGGACTTAACGTTGTTGCAACTAACGTCGGATAGACCTCTGTTGGCGTTAAATGAACAGGGAGTAGAAGCAGAAAAATAAAAGTCTGTTAAGATGCACCGGCACTTGGGTACGGGGAACACACGGGATGGAAAGAGAGGAACGACGACGATGAACGTGAGCGGTTGAACGTTTTGGCCTTGTTAGCTTTTAAATGTGGATGTAATATTCTCAGCGGTGTGTTGTCAACGACAGGAGCCGTCGGCACGCGTGCGCGAGAACCGCGAACGCATGCCGCAACCGGTCCACGCGATGTAGTATCATCGGTGTGTGATGTCACCCAGATACGCTGTGTGTGGACACGTAGAAGAAAAGGAGGTAGACTCGAGATGAGCGAGATTTGGAAGGTAGGTACCCGTCTTGGTGACGAGCGGGTCTAGTCGAAATAAACCGCTTGTTTTTTAAGAAAACGAAAAACGAAACGTCTGTGTGACTACAGAAAAGCTCAGAAGTGGGATCGAGAGGCCCAGACATGAGAAGCCGTTCGGATTGAAGGCTACAACGTAAGTAGCGCTCTACGAATTCTTGCTTTACCCGAGATCCTCAACGAGAGCTTCGTCCACGTAAATCCCGATGTCGAGAAGACGTAAGTTAAGGACAGGAGGACAAGGGCAGGGGACCCCACGAGAGGATGATCCGACGACCACAGATACGCTTAGGAGTGCGGAGGTGCGCGACGAACACTCCGACCACGACGATCGCCAACACGACAATTTGACGACAGAGGGCAGGGACACCGCGACGTCGAGCGGCCACGGCCTGGCTCACGACGGAGCAACGTCTGGAGTCCTTGACTTTCAAATGCTCATGCAGGCCGCGATACAAACTGCGGTACGCGAGGCCTTCCAAGGAGCGGCCCAGAGTTTCCAAATGACGCAGTCGCCACAACGTCAACCACCAACGGGGGCTTCGAGCGCCATGGATGGACGGCTGGCTACGACAAGCGCCCAGTTTGTGCCAGTATATGAACCGTCATCGGACACCCAGCCTACGGTGGAAGCGTGGCTCAACAAGGTTGACAATCTAGCTGCGGCCTATGAATGGAGTGATCGACAAATGACCTACTTTGCTCTCATTAAGCTTCACGGCGTCGCAAAAACATGATATGACGGTTTGACCTCTGTTCAACGAACCTGGGACGAGTGGAAAGTGGAAATGAAAAAGGCCTTTCCGTCGGCATCGAGTTTTCAACACGTCTTCGGGGACATGGAGAAAAGAAAGAAAGTGCGCCACGAGATCATCGAAGAGTACTTTTATGACAAGCTGGCGAAAGCACGACGCTGCAACCTGGATGACGGGACGTGCATCGAGTACCTGATCACTGGACTAGAAGACGAAGATTTAGTGCGGTCTCTGGACGTGCGAGATTACGCCACCCCAGACGAGCTACTTCGGTGCATGAAGCGAATGCATGAACGAGTCGATGTGATCAAACAGACTCGGGCCTAAACCCTCCATCAACCGCCGACTGGTCAACGTCAAAATCCCGGTCTAGACAACAACGAGCCGACAACCAGGGCTCCACGAAAAAGATTCACGAAACAGGCGAGCCACTTTGTTTTAATTGCTCGACATACGGACATTTCTCGGCTGCATGCCTGAAACCTCAGCGAAAACCAAGATGCACCAATTGTCGGAAATCTGGTCACGAGACGAAAGACTGCTTTCAAAAAAGAAACTCAACGAACTACGAGTGACAAGAAAGCAACCGTTCTAACCCAACAAGGTAACAAGACATGGGGCTGCATGACGCCAAATGAGAAGTATTTCATGCAGGCAATTCTAAACGACAAGCCAATCAAAGCTTTTGTCGACATGGGAAGCCAGTGCGTAACGTTACGAGAAAGCGAAGCGCAGCTGATGAACGTGACCTACGAACCGCTGAATCATCCATTCACAATCAACGGGTTTGGCTCTGGAAAAACGACGCCTTTAGGCAGTTTCCAAGCAACATTGACGGTCGACCAAGCCAAGGCCAATGTCAAGGTGTACGTGGTGCGCGACGCAGTGCAGGTTGCTCCACTGCTTGTCGGACAGCCTTTTACTGAACAACCGCATGTTACGGTGGTACGTCGCAAGAACACCCTACGCATTTTTGAAGAGCGTGACACGTCTGATGATGACGGGACTTTGGCCAATCTTAAGATACCGGTCCTGCCTCCACGACGCGTAAGCCTCTGGGTCAAAGAAGCGGTCGTAAACCCTCCAGGCTACGTCGGGATTGTCGCGCTCCGCTCCGGAGAAGGGACACAGAAAACCGACGGAGACATCTTTATTGATGGCAGTATCCACGAATCGCGTGGGCATTACGTCCCGACCTGTGTTTTGAAAGACGAACTGGGAGAACTGTATATCCCCGTAACTAACATATCGGCTACGTCGCTGATCGTCGCTGGAAACGAACAGATCGCTAGAGGAACAGGGTGCACGGAAGAAGACGCCAACACCAACCTCGACGCGTACGTAAACTACAGCGAAAGAAAGCCGAAAACCTTGATTGCAACAAATGACGTAGATGTCGGTCCATCTATTTCTGACTCGCAAAAGAAAACACTCGTCACTACGATTAATGACTACCGCGACTGTTTCGCTACATCCCTATCGGAATTGGGGTGCGCAAAGGCAACAAAGATGAAGCACGTCGACGTGCTCAGTAGGGCTCCTGCATCGGGACCCAAAGAAATGGATGTCGCCATGGGCGCCAGCGTTTTCGCTACAGGGCTCTCTGATGATGACTGGTTGGTGTTGGCCCAAAAGACCGATCCAACGTTACAGGGAATCAAAGACTACTTACAGGGGTCTTCAAGAACTAAAGAGTCGCAGCGTATCAAGAACGAGTACGTGCTAGCAGAGGGCAAGATTTTCAAGAGGGTCCATGAGAACGGAGAAGAGCGTCTGATGTGGGTTGTGCCACGAGGAGCATGTTGGCAAGTAGTACGACAATGCCACGATGACGTCGGTCACTTTGCTGTTGAGAAGACCATGGCACTACTCGCCAAGAAGTATTGGTTCCCGAGAATGCGTCGTTACGTCAAGCGACACATTGCGTGCTGTTTGGAGTGTTTATATCGCAAGGTTCCATCCGGAAGAAAACCAGGGGCAACGGCCGAGTTGCGCAAGCTACGCTCTAAATACCAAGGCCCGTATATCGTTGTGAAAAAGGTACCTCCCGATAAGTATAAAGTTACCGGAGACCCAACGGTCGCAACGTTTCTACGAAGGTGTTGCCACTGTTGACCAGATGAAGCGCTTCACGGTCAGCGCCGAGAGCAGCGACGACGGCCTGTCAACGGAAGCAGAGTTTCAGCAACAAGTAGACCCAGCCGGGGCGACTGGGATGGAGGATGGCCGTGTTGTCAACGACAGGAGCCGTCGGCACGTGTGCGCGAGAACCGCGAACGCATGCCGCAACCGGTCCACGCGATGTAGTATCATCGGTGTGTGATGTCACCCAGATACGCTGTGTGTGGACACGTAGAAGAAAAGGAGGTAGACTCGAGATGAGCGAGATTTGGAAGGTAGGTACCCGTCTTGGTGACGAGCGGGTATCGTCGAAATAAACCGCTTGTATTTTAAGAAAACGAAAAACGAAACGTCTGTGTGACTACAGGTGTAAATAGTAAAGTGATGCTCGTTGTGTGGAAATGGAACGATTACTGTGATGACCCGCAGCAACTAAAACAAAACTTTTGTGCCATACACCCGGGATTGAAATCGTTGCGGATACTTCGAGACGGGAACGTGAGTGACGTTTCACGTACAATGGAAGTCCCCAAGAAAAAGCGCAAGGCCATTCGGACGCAGGTAACTCGACTGGTGAACGACGCGGAAGGGATGCTAAGGGCCCCAGGCGCGAACGTACCTCAGCTAGAGATGCTCATCGAGTGTCTGAAACTAGCTCAGGGCCAACTCAACAACGTCGAATCCACCATCGAAGTGCTTGTCTCGGAACAAGGCGGAGATGCGGAATTTGCGCGAGTCGTTTAGTACGCAGACAAGATCGTCATATACTTAACCAAGCTGAAGAGCCAGTTAAGGCACTCCACGGTATCGGGGCATTCCACTAGTGACAGTCAGTTGAACGAAAACGGAGACGACTGGTCGCATCAGCATCAAGAAAGGTCAAACTTAGCTTGAACTGATCAAGTTCAATGGACAGCTGAAAAACTGGCTGCCTTTCTGGAACGAGTGTGATTCCGCAATTCACCGGAACCCTGAATTGACACCATGCGACAAGTTTAACTATTTAAAGGTGGCATTAACAGCGGAGGGAGCGGCAGCCATCGATGGTCTGCAGCCCACAGAAGAGTGCTACGCGAACGCCATCGATCTTTTACAGCGGCGGTTCGGGAATCCAGAAGCGCTTCTCCAGGATCACATGCAGAGCCTCATGGACATAGAACATGTTCCACCTCAGCGCAACGGTACTCTAAAAACTGTCTGTGCGTCTACTTTCACACACAACACTCAGAGAGCCAATCACCGCAACTTACGAAGGCAGCGCAGCGAATGACGATGCGGAAACATATGTTTAGACCAAAAAAGGCAGTCTGAGTTGTGACATTAAGCAATGCAAAACATCACGCTTGCATTGTTTAATGTCACAACTCATACTGCGTTTTTTGGTCTAAACATATGTTTCGGCATCGTCATTCGTTGAGCTGCCTCTGTAGGTTGCGGTGATTGGCTCTCCGAGTGGCGTGCGTGAAAGTAGACGCACAGACGTTTTTTAGAGTGCAGAATCAAGTGGCGATTGTATGATAGTCTTCAAGCTCGCATCCGGGGTCTTAAGGAACTGGGTGTGAGCGATGAATCATACTGTTCAATGCTTTACGCAGTGCTCCTTCGAGAGCTCCCAAGAGAAATGACCATCGAATACCACCGAAAGACGATTCAGGGGAAAGCCGAGAGTTCCACCGCCAGTAGATCTGGACCAGCGTCAGAGAAAAGTGTGGAACCTACTACAAATCGCACACATCTGAGAGCCAAGAAAAAGTATATATTGAACAGCCAGAAGGCGTTGATGGTAAATCTACACCCCATTTCACCAAGCGCGATGCGCAGAAGAGGTCTACAAATCTCGCAAGGCACGAACTTCTACTGCGGCGACTCTGCATGGTGTAGTGGAAGGCCTCGAATGCTTCTTCTGTAGGTCAAAAGAGCATTGAACACCCGACTGCAACTCAAGGATATCGCTAGCTGAAGAGACGCGCAGGCTGCAGAACGCCCAGAGATGCTTCGGTGCGCAAAAGGTGGGCACATGGCAAGGATGTGTCGAGGTCAGTCTTGTACACGTTACTAAAAAAAAGTAATCGATTACAATTACTATTACTCTTGGCTAAAAAGTATTCAATTAGATTACTTGATTACTTGACGGCAAAAGTAATTGGACATTACTTAAAGAAGTAACCGTTACTTTTCCGATTACTTTATTGTGTGAAGACACATCTTTAGCGCTCATAACATTGAACTACTTCCAACCTATATTTCACATTTGCACAAGTATTGAAGAAGAAAAGCTGGTTCCCTCTTCGTGTTCGTTGCACCTTCACAATGCGGACACAAGCATAGAATTCGTTTGAAGAAGTTTAATGATTTGGGCGTTCGCCATTGTGTGTGTGTGTGGGGGGGGGGGGGGGGGGCGGGGGGTTCTAGATCTTGTTAAGCCTGGGCAAGGGTTGTCGCTCAAAGTTTGCGTCGCTCATTTTATTATTCACATCTGGATGAGCTCGCATGTTATACAAAAAAGCAGCAGCTCCACGATTTGAAACGGATCATGTGTAGCCTCCATTAGCGGAAGAGATCACCCCGACCACTTCTCAACTCGAAACATTGCTTGTCACAAAGACCACGTAGGGTAAATGGGGAAATATTTCAACTGGCTTTGTTGTATTTTGCATCCGCTTTAGGCATTCTTCGGTTCTGGTTCTCCTACGGGCTGCGAGTAGGTACCCTAAGCAGGATTTTTTTTATTTTTTTATTTCTGTGTGTGTGTGCGTGAGGGGGCTAGTTTGAACGAAGGACTTACAAAGCTACATTCTGCTCCCTCAAACTTCGCCCTGAATGACCTTTGTCACGCACTGTGGCTTTCCTGGGGCTTCCCACTCCCAGTCCCAGCTCGAAAAAAAGAAAACGGACATTCCACAGAAACTGTACATAGAAAGGGATTGACCTCGTTTTCTACAGCTTCGCAAAAATCTTTCTTTTTTCCGTTCGAAAAAAAAAGCAAATTTTATTTTTGTCATTTCAGAAAAAAAAAGGCGTGTGCCGGGGGGGGGGGGGGGGGGGGTGTCCCGTGGAAAAATAGTAACGGTTACAAGTAATTTTATTACTTCAAAAAGTAATCAGATTACTCTTGTGATTACTGCCAAATAGAAGTAATCAGCTGATTACAAAATTACTCCAAAAAGTAATCGATTACAAGTAATTTGATTACTTGTAATGCGTACGGTACAAGTCTGGCCGAGGTACACCTTGCTGCAACAGGTGCTTAGGCAGACATACATCCCGCATGTGCGGCCCAGACTATATTTCGATACGATCTGCCAATAGATTCGAACGCAAAGCAAAAGAAAGACAAAGCACCAATTAGCCTGCGTGTAAACGAGAAATACAAGCCGGCAGTACTCTTACAAATGGTTACCGCGTGGGTTGAATGCAAAAACAGAAAAAAAGCTCGGATTCTTTATGGCAGCGGCATCCAGCGTTCCTTCATCTGGAAGGAGCTATCGAGGAGTCTTGGTTGCAAACTGTTCGGGAGTGAGATCCTGACTGTCGTAGTGTTCGGAGGCAAGAATAGGGAACGAACGTACCGCGAAGTCCAAGGGATTCTGCGCAACCAACACAGTGGCAAAAATATAAAACCGACGCCCTCGAGACACATTCCATCTGCAAGCAAGAGCACCCTGGCCTTGAAAAGGAAGCTATTGAAAAAATGAAAGAACTTCGGCTTACTGCGGGTGACGACATGAACGGACTGGACTGTGGCGGAATAGCGATACTATTGGGATCGGAACATTACTGGAAATGTATAACAGGAAAGATCCAACGACTGTGCAACAGCCTAACCGCAGTGGAAACCGCCTTTGGCTGGGCAATACGTGGTTCCACACTGTTGAATTTTGATGCTGTCAGCTGCTCCCTGGTGATCGTGCTCATATGTGCTGCAGACAAACAAGAGCCATCCATCTTGAGGAGATTCTGGGAGCTTGAAAGCGTGGCAGTAGTCAAAGAGGCGGACCGAGATCAGTGAGGATAATGACATAAGTCAACGCGCTGAATTAAGCATCAACAAAACGAACGGAAGGTACGAGGTTGGCCTCCCTTGGAAAACAGACGTGCACCTGGAATGCGACCGAGATGTAGCATGGACGCGCCTCGAATGTCTACGAAGGAAGCTAAGCAAAAACTTAGACCTTATTCAAAGGTATAACCAATCTATTCGGTTGTACGCAGATAACGGAATGGCCGAGAAGTTTGAACACAGATAGGGTCCCAAAGGGAGTGTTTATTATATGCCACACCAGGCTGTTCTGCTAGAGGGTAGCAGCACGACAAAAATTCGGATTGTGTTTGACGCGTCTTCACACAGACCGAAGTCCAGATCATTGAACGACAACAATGAAGGCGGTCCGAACCTGAATCCAGACCTGGTGGCCCTACTCCTGAGGTTTAGCAGCATCGGGTGGCACAAATTGCAGACGTCGAGAAGGCCGTCCTTCAGATCGGTGTACACGAGAAAGACCGCGACGCGTTGTGGTTTCTCTGGTACCAAGAGCCGCCACACCCAGACCAACTTACCCCAGACGTCGAGGTCTGGCGTGTGATAAGGGTAACCTTAGGTACCCCATCCAGTATTTTCTTATTGGGAGCCACCCTACAGCACCACTACAAAGTAAGGAAAGCGAGTTCTAACAAACATGAGAAAAACTGAAGAAAAATCTGTATATGATGACGACCTCCTGACCGGCACAGGAAGTGAGGGGGCGACCCAGAAGTTCTACACCGAGGCGATCGAAATGTTTGGGGCAGCTGGGAGGAAGCCTCATAAGTGGGGCTCCAAGAGCGCGGTCCTAACGAAAATGCTGGAGGATAACGGCTCCGAAAAGAGAGCCCATGGACAGATTACGGTAGTGGTGAATGTGCTGGGTACAACGTGGGTGTTGAACGAAGACAAACTATCTTTTACAACAAAACAGGTGCTCGAGTATACAAGCCTAAGCAGAAACACCAAGCGATTCGTGCTCCAGACCACGGCTCGACTCTACGACCCACTCGGTTTCCTCTCTCCAATCGTGTTGCGAGCCAAGATCTTGTTTCAAGAGATCTGGAAGCGGAACCTGCGTTGAGATGATGCACTGCTGGGATAACAGCTGGTGCGACGAGCTCACCAAACTGAGTCAGATCAACGTGCCCAGGTACTATGATCGCAAACTGAGCGACATCATAATACACTTAGCGTTGCATGTGTTCTTGGACGCCAGCTCTTCCGCCTATAGATCGATTATTTTTTCTCTGTTCAACTGACGACAGCGGAACAAAGAAGGCGACAATATTGCTCGCTAAGTGCCGCGTCGCCCCCTAAAGGAAATTTTCTTGTCGACTCTGGAGCTCATGCAAGCTTGATCGGATCGAGACTACTGAATTACGTAAGACGTGCCTCGAAATCCAGGTGGACGAACTACATTTTTGAACGCACTCGATGATCACTTTGCACTAGATAAGAGGAGAGGCATCCAGGTAAAAAATGTTTGTGAAAGACCTTGTACTTGAGATACAAGGAAACTCAGAGGACGCGAGGTGGCACCACTAGCCCGATAAGAGACATTCCGCAGATCTGATGACCTGAGAGCTGAGAGTTGATCTACTGCTTTCTGCTTCGCTCTGGTGGACCGGACCAAGTTGGTTACATCTTCCAGCAACAGAATGGCCTGAAGAAACCTTTGGGAAGCTTTCCCATGACAAGCTCGAGGAGAAAGCTTCGAAAGCTGCAGTCGCTGTAGTACCTGCAGACACGTTCGTGGAATTGGTCGACACCTCGAGAATAAGTTCAGCTGTGAAACTGCAGCGAACAACAACCTGGATGCTTCGGTTTGTTCATAACCTTTGATCACCAATCAAAAATACTGGATCGCTGAGAGCCGAGGAGACCCAAGCAGCCCAAACCCTTTGCGTAAAGAAAGCAGGAAGCTTCGCGTTTGCCTCCGAACTTCGTTGTGCCACTGAAAAAAAGGCAGCGCCGCCTGTCTCAGCCTTGCGAACTTTGCACACATTTGTCGACCAAGAGGGAGCGCTCCGCATCAAAGGCCGTATCCGATCAGCAAACCTGACTCGTGATGAACGTGAACGAATCGTGCTGCCCAACGAACATCGGTATTACATCTTGCTGACAATCGAAGCTCACGACAGATGATGCACGGGGGGCCACGAGACGCTCTCATACAGCTTCGCGAGAGGTACTGGATTATCCGCAGAAGACATTTGGTGAAGAAGGTAGTGCATGCCTGCGTTGCCTGCCAGCGGTTCAGTGCCACTCCCGTAAGTGCACCAGCGAGACCTTTGCCGGGTACGAGAACCACGCAGGCGGACCCTTTTGAGGTGGTCGGCATTGACTTTGCGTGGCCAATGTACGTGCGAACAGATAAACTTACACATAAGTCATACATGACCTTGTTTACATGTGCCGTAACGCGCGCGGTGCACTTGGAGCTCGTGCCAGACGTCTCGACAAAAAGCTTTTGCTTGCGTTTTGATTGTTCGTGTCACGAAGGGGTTTGTGTCGTATCGTGTACTCGGACAATGCGCTGTCCTGCAAGAGGGCATCCAAAGACTTTGCCAAACTCGGGAAGGCGCTCCGACACCCAAAGGTGGGCCCACTTTGCCAACGCGAATATTGAGTGGCGCTATACTGTTGAGCGGGCGCCATGGTGGGGAGGCTTCTACGAGCGAGTCGTCCGATCGGTAGAAGTTGGGCTTAGGAAAGCGATCGGTAAGAAATGTTTGGACTCGGAAGAATTACACACAGTTCTGTGCAAGATTGAAGCCGTGGTAAATTCACAGCCTTTTACGTTTGTCTACATCGAGCTCAACGAGGGCGAGTCGCTCACTCTGGCAAGCTTCCTCACTGGACGAAGACTGACGACGCTTCCGGTGGCGGAGAAAAAAGACTTCGCGTCGTCACCTGAGGTGCTCCTCCAACTATGGAGACGCGGGAAGAGTTTCTCAACAGATTTTGTAAGACGTAGCGATCAGAGTAACTGAGAGAGCTCCGATCCGCCTATGAAAGAAAACAACGGAAATCAACAACCCTTGAGGTTGTGCAGCTTATCATGCTTAGGGAGCAGCTTCCACATTTGCTGTGGAAGACCGACAAGATTGAAGAAGTGTTTTGGGGTCAGGATAGAAAGATTCGTTCATGTGTCGTGCGTTTAAACAGGAGATTGTTGCTGAAACGACCGGTACATTTGCTTTATCCAATAGAAGTAACTGCATCTGAGAATAGGTTCGAACCCATTTAGAGGAGAATGTGTTGCAATTAACGTCGGATAGACCTATGCTGGCGTTAGAGGAACAAGGAGTAGAAGCAGAAAAAGAAAAGTTTGTACGAGAAAAAACCGGAAAGAAAAAAGAGGAGCGACGACGATGAACTTGAACGATTTTATCGTTTTGGCCTTGTAAGCTTTCAAATGTCGATGTATTATTTTCAGCGGTGTAAATAGTAAAGTGATGCTCCTTGTTAGGAAATGGAACGATTACTGTGACTAGCAGCAGCGACTGCAACAAACGTCTTGCCTTTGCTATTCCTCTAGCCACAATTCCGTTGCCAACCGCACATCACGGAGGAGTGGTAAACCATTCGCGAAACCAAAACCGCTCTCAAAGGAGCGAATTCAAAGCAGCTGTTCACGGAAACCAGAAATTATCCCGAAGCTTGAAAGAAGTTTAAATAGCTTTCCACCAGATGGCAAGTTCAAGCAGAGTAATTGCAAGTAGCTAGGCTACGTGGCGCTAGATACCGTCCAATTTATGTTCTACAAAAAATATCATTATTTGCTGACGCCATGACTGCGCTTCGGGACGTTCGGGAACCTCTATTATACACAGAGGTAGATACATTACGCATACCCCTAGCATCAGTTGAATGTATACATTGAGCGCGCACACATACACGGCACATACAAACTTTAATACAACAGCACACTAACCCGTTCATTCCATCTGTGGTCACCGTTTCCGCCTTTTATACTGGTCGCTTTGATGGTACGTATTTTCTCGGTGACCACCTAAGCAATAAAACATATTCCTTGCGTGCGGATTTTTTCCATCAATGTCATACCTCTGAGAGCATTTTCAACGGCTCAGGGAATGAATATCTTAGGAAAAAGTAAACGCTCATGCCGTAATTATTTGAAAGCCATAAATAAAGCCGCTCCAAAGCAGTTCCAATTCATGTGTTTTCTTCCCCGCACGTCACGTCGTAGCAAGTATTTCTATTGTAGTGTTTGTTTTTCTCTTTGCGCTCTTCGCGTGCGGCTGCAATTTTCGTCTTGAATTAATCTGCGTAGAGGCCGAGGGCATTCACTTAGGTGGAAGGGAAGCTTCACTGGCTGACAAATCGCTTTTTGATCAACTTGAATGCAGTCAAAGCCGCGACTTGCGGCAGGTGGTAAGTGTACCGAGCTACGCCATGGTGAGCTCAAAAACTTCTAGAGCTCATCCCAGCACGCCACTTGGAGGACAGTTTCTCGAGGAACCATAGTATACGTAAACAGCAAAATAAAGGATAGTTTGTTTGTTTGTTTTTTGTCAATTTTACCTACCATTTCCCCTTAATGCTAAAATTCCAAACAACTGTAAATATACGTACTTTCCGTCATATTTCCATACGGTTCAGTTCGGTCACGAGAGCGCAGTCGCTCTCGAAAAGGAGACAACAGGACATCGAAGGCGACAGTTATATTGGCCACTGTACGGTAAAAGCTACGGTTCCGACCAGCGTTACAACATGATTATTCGCAGGTGAATCGGTTGCATCGTAAACCCTCAAGCGGTCTTAAGCACTTCAATATAAATCGGTATATCAACCTGCGACACCCTCCCCCCCCCCCCCCCCCCCCTGATCACGGCCCGACCGGCGGCATCAATGCCTGACACTTTCCGTCATCTCAGCTTGTTGTTACACCACTGATCCGCGAACAGACAGTTACATCTTCGAGAACTACAGTCTTCTGCTCAGAACGCACAACACTGCCATCGCGATATTGCTGCTATGTTGCTGACACGCAGAAATACAAAACCACGTTGATTGCCGGTTGGCACTCGTCATCGGAAAAAAGGACCGAAGTCAGCACAGAACGCACCCAGGCAACCGGCAGCAAACCCTGCCTGTCTACGACGCGGTTTCCGCAATTTACATAACGTCGTCAACGTCGACAAATCATTCCGCGTGGTCTGCGTGGTCTGCGTGGTTTCGCGTGGGTTCAGCAATCCGGAGCTGGCCATCTTAGCCCAGTGTACGTAGCACTGCTGTCACTGCTCCGAAACTTCGCTGTTTCTAGCGGGTTCGTTTGCTCGTCGTATAAAATTATTGGTAAAAACGTCAATTCAGTTGAAATTTTCGGCCCGTTTGGAGTGGGAAAAGAAATTACACGCGGCCTTCGCTGGCGCTGACGCTCAATTAACTCGACAACATTTATTAAACAACCTGCGCGACGTGCTCAAAGAACAAAACGGAAAAATGATGAGTTGGGAGGGCGGAAGCTTTCTCCGGTCTGCCTGGAGAAGGAGAAAAACGTCTCGTTCCTTCTTTCTTCTCGTGTCCGCTTGGGGTCGCACCAGTAGAATTGAGGAAGACGCTCGGTTGCTACATTTCTCTCCATTTTTTCTGAAGAGTGTACCCACTTCAGCTTGTTGCTGCGAGTTCCGTGCGCGTCTCCCAGCGCACAACTGAACGTCAGCGCACTTTGCCTCCGCGGTATATGCACTTTTCCTGCACTCATCACCCAGGTGGCGAACGCCGGGTCATCATGGGCTTTGTACCCTTACGCGATGTCGTTTACTTTGCAGAAGAAACCCACTGCACGTGTACGGAACACGTCAAAAAGCCCAGCGGACAAAGATGGTAGCACGCGGACGTCGATTATTGCAATCTCTCCCTACTACTGCTCGGGCTCCCTTATTAGAACAGTTCTTTAAAAAAATGCTTTAGCCGCAATAGACTACTTCCATAAATCCCTGCATGCAACACGGCGCGCGTTGCACTCTGGGAACTAGTTGGCCAGGGAGGAGAGTGGCATGGTTTCGGTTTCGATCGACACGTCGACAAGAGATCATACTCAGAGCGTAGACTATTAACGGCCGTTATCTCATGCTTTCTGACCCTGAGAGCGTCATTTGTGGTCTCTAAACTAGCCTAAATGGCCAGAGCTCGAAGCTTTAGCACAAGCCCGAGACGTATAGCTTGTCTTAACGCATGCTTGTTGTATTTTTGTACTTGAGCCTTTCTGTTAGCGTTTCGAGGTATCTGGACAAGCCAGTGCTGGGAATCTCGATGCTGCGGAGCTCGGGGATCTTGCTTGTGTACGAATCAGCAAGCTGTAGCAACCAATAAGTATATATGCATAGATCGAGCTCGCGCATTTACATTAGTGTTGTTGATCAGGAAGTTTGTTTCATGCGTCCATAGACAAAATATAACTTTTTGCAATTACTCTATTTCTTAATACGCCTGAGTACGCGAGGTAAAACTCGGAGGCGCCATTGAAAAGCTCCATTTTAACACACTTCTCATCTCTTATCTGTACTGCCCCGCAGCCCTGCACGAAGTGAAGTCCCCACCCCGCTTGCATTCCACTAAAATTCAACATCGCGTATGCGCATAAAGTTATCCAGCAATCATATAGGCACATTCGCACATACAAAAGTTTTAAGAAAGCAAAAGTCGAGCACTTGTGTGAAGAATGTCGCACCGTTCGCCGGAAGTGCGCCGGACGGGCATGAACCCGTATGCGGTGCGCCAAACGAACGAAATTATTCAAAGCGCATTTGACGGTTGTATATAATGGCCATAATATTTGTTATGTGCTTGCTTTCTTCCTGATTGAGTATGCCGAGATAATTTCAGACACACCGTTCAGGCGCAGATCTTAGGCGTCAGGAAAAGCTCGTCCAAAAAGGCTTAGCGAGGAGTAGGGGACGCTTGTTTGAGCCTCCGTCGTAGCTAGCCGATGCCAGTGTTTGCGAAAACTTA
The DNA here is from genome assembly GCA_013358835.2 of Ixodes persulcatus. Lineage (NCBI taxonomy): Eukaryota > Metazoa > Arthropoda > Arachnida > Ixodida > Ixodidae > Ixodes > Ixodes persulcatus. Next base: position 149,219 of record JABSTQ010010045.1, on the reverse strand, counting down.
ATCTTCTATCAGCATAAAATTTGAGTGTGAGATATGTGATGACATGAGGAAGACATCGTATAGTAACTTTTGTGCAGAAGTGAGGTCGAATTTATTGTGTTTCCTTAAAAGTTCATGCGCCAACGCTGGGCTCAACTTTGATAATCCTGTGAGGATTCTGCTTGCTTTTCGCCCAATTAAGTAACAAGAAGCGGACGTTTGGCAAACAAAATACGTGTAAGGCTCAAGGTGACCAAATTTCAGTTGTAGTTCACTGGTACTAGACGGGATTACTGGCATTGAGCTCAAAGATGCACTCGTGGGGTAAGGTGACTAAGCCACGTTTTACTACGTTTGCATACGGACGCATAATATGCGGTGTTTCGGGAACCAAAGAAATTGCCCCGGTCTTTGTTTTGTATCACTCGAGAATGAGTGTATTATACATTCGTAAAAAGTAAAATAATCGAAAACACAAGCAGCGCGTTCGGTCGCGGCGTGATAACATGAGATGAACCTGCTCAGTCAAAACCGAAACTGAGTGGCCAACTAGTTCCCAGAGTGCACTGCGTGTTATTTCGCCGCGATGCGGCGCGTCGGTTTTGAAAGACGTCTATTGGCGATTCGACTGTTATAGCTTATGCAAGCAGAGTCAAAGCGGCAGCGTACCAATACCACCTAGAACACAAGGCCTGCGCGTTTCCTCCTCTAAACGTCATCACTAGTAGATCCCCTCAGCGCCCCCTAGGTAGCCCGGATGAGCACCGTCGTCTGCTACATCATCTGCGACATCGTCTGCTCCATCGCCTGCTTCAGTGGTTTGTGCAGCAGATAATGAAACAGATGCTCACGCCGAGTGTCTGTTGCTATAGCATACGATGAAGTTAGACGTTCACGTGGAGCGTCAAATGCATGAGTGGAAATGCCTTACTGCTGTGCGAAGGGCTGCAAAGCCCTTCGCTTGACGCTGCACGCTGGCACTGGACGCCATTTTCGAGGGCGCTGTTTATACTCCGGGTCGCTGCTTTGAAGCGTTCTTCCGCAGAACGAGCGCGCGCGCTAGAAATGCTCGTCTCAAAGCCAGGAGCGCGAGCTAGCTCGCGCTTGTGGCCGAGGGAGTGTTCGCGTGCGCGTTGCAAATGAACTGGAAGCTCGCAATCAGCTCGCGCTCAGCAGTCACGCACACAGCTGCGGAAGCAGGTGAATCGGTGAATGCGAAGTAGTTGCGACGCGGCCCATACTCTCGTCAAGCTTCAGCCTGTTTGCCGCTTGGGGCGGGTCGGGGATCTACTAACGAAACGTCATGCGCAGGCCTTGTATTCTAGGTGGTATTGAGCGTACTCGTTTAATGAAGACAGGCGTTCTTCAAACGACCATAACTGGTTGCCGATGATCGAACCAGAGGAGCACGGGCTCAGCTCGCGCACCTCTCAGTTCACGCGCCGGTCACGCCTGCCGGTCATGCAACCACGGCATTGTTGTATTATGCAACAATGATCACTTTTAGCCCCGTGCGCGACCGAAAGCGTCGCTGTGGTTGGCCTTCCACGATTGGCCGAACGCTGACTATGACGTCGGAAAGGGGATTTATCATCGACGGAAATAAGAGGAATGAAAGAACTTTAATTTTGACGGTGTTGGCAGTGTTCCTTTGAGAGCGCAATGATTTCAAGCTTCCACCATGCTAATAACAAACACCATCGAACTTGTTGTTTGCAAGGTAATGACGTCACAAGGGGGAACCACAGGAGGGCGTCACCAAAACATCTCGCCGCTAATATTACATCGACAATCGGCACCTTTCATTCCAAATATGAACTACATTTATAGTGGATTCATTTGTGATTCAACTTAGCGAGGCTGCTGCTCCCGGGCTATACTTCGTCTGACCAGCGCAGCTGATGCTATAATCTCACGCAGCAAATCAAGCAGCTCCAAAGAGTATCGTCACGGCGTTTTTTTTTTGTGCCTTTATATTATTAGATGAATTAATCACGCATTGTAAACGCGCCATCATCAGGCGTTTTTTTTTTTTTACGCGTGATTGGTTTCCCGTACGAAAATGTCAGATATGTCCCTGATATATTGTATATACGGCTATATATGATAATATAAGTAGTCAGATCGGGAAATATACCGCTATATATGGGAACAGATACGCCCAGATATCGCCATATAAGTGGGCAAATACTGCCAGATGCGGCCGTATAAGTGCGTAAATACGGCCATATCTCGCCAGATATGCGTGCAAATATTGCCCCTGATAATGATATATGGGCCCGTTTAGGTCGTGCAAGCAATAAGACATATGTACTCGTTGATTGATCTATATTGCATGAGTCTGATATAGTTGGTTAATTATTGTTAACATCGTTAATGTGAAGTTATTCCAGGTATTTGGACCAATTAACCAATTGCGCATTTTGAAGATTGAAATACAAATGAAATTTGGTTGTATGTTTGACGTGTGACATTATGACGAAGTGCATAAGATCGGAAAGCGAGTTAATCAAATAATGGATTTGAGATCGCAGCTCTTAGGCGCCCGTATCCAAGTTAAGCGGTTTCGGCGTCGCCATCGAGTAACCGCCCCGCTAAATTTAGCGAGAAATTGAATTGGTACTTATGTCACTTGACGAAGATTTTCCCGCTAAATCTAGCAGTGAAACTAATTTTGTTCGTGTTTCTCCGCTAAATTGAGTGGGGAAACACGAACCGTTAGCTTACTGAAGATGCAAGACGCTACTTCGTCGTCCCGAATCCTTTTTCCTTCGAACGCCTGCGAAGCCGTTGCGCCCTACGCAGCATCTTTCAAAAACCGTTCGCCCAGCAACGTAACCATCCGCTTGTGAGCGTCTGCGATTCATCGTGTGTTGAAAGTCGGAAGATGTGCTGTCCGTGGTGTCTTTTATGTGCAACTCTTTCGTAAAAAAATTTGAAATTTAAAAACGTGAATTTAACAGTGTACACATAATTTTAAATTTATTGGTAAAAATATATATACATATTTATTTATTTATTTATTTGTGGGCATCGTGCGCAAGAAAAAAAATAGACGCGCTTATTTCTTCATTTTAAATTATGATGTGGGTTATACGGCGTAAAACATAGTATCTTCAAACTCGCATCGTTTTGGGTCACTTTCGAGATAGACAGCTTCTTTGGAAGTTCAAAAGTTGGTCTTCATAGAGCTGTATGTTCACTCGGTATTGACAGCAGGGTGGACGCTATGCATGTTTTAGGCCAATCGTGTCTCCGGTTAGGGTCACGTGACTACAGTCTAGAAGCTGGTGATGAAGCAGAACACGGCACCTGCCTGGAGCCCAAGGCCACACATAGCATTCACTGCACTATCAACCTTGGGTACAAGTGACAACCCGCACGTTGATGCCCCGTAAGATAAGCCTTTTGTTTGTGCACTTCCGTTATGGCCTTTCTTTCTCTCCTTTTCTCTCCCTCCCTAAGCTGAAAGCGTGGTAGTAAGAGGTGCATGGTGACCAGGTTAGACGGATGACGCTTCAGCCGTTGGCAATCTCGGAATGCGTTTGGCCGGATCTAGTTTGGCGTGTGTTCGCCCTGCGTTGCTGCTGCGAATTTCTGCTTCTGCAAGCGATTTCTTCAAAGAAGCCCAAGAATTTTTTGTGATGCGTCTGGTGCTCGGTTCTACAAATGACAGCTTGTGCTACATCGTGTTGAATCTTCACGGACACCTTCCCTATTGAAAATAAGTCTAAAGGGCCCTTCATAACTTTTTAAAAGGTTTAAGGGGGCCTTCAAGAATTTTTAACGGGTTTGACGTACCCCTCAAGGGAGTCTAAAGGGCCCATCAAAACGTTTGGATGGGTTTGACGTACCCTTTAAGAAAGTCTAAAGGGCCCGTCAAAACCTTTTGAAAGGTCTAAGGGGGACTTCAAAATTTTCTTAAAAGCTTTGAGGGACCCTTTAAGATTCCTTGATGCGTTCTGGGCCAGATCAGAATCTTTCTTAAAGGGTTTGAAATGCCCTTTAGAAAGTTTTAATAGTTTTTTTGAAATGTGCCTTCAAACACACCCGTCAAACAATTACAAGCAACTCGCAGGAGTTTGTTTAAGTAAAGCCTGGTTCAGACAGTTGCGTTGACTGCGTTTGACTGCGTTGCGGCTGTGAGAAACCAGCACATCTCTGCTGCTTATATCGCGTGCCAAGCTGATTCCTCGAATTGGATTCCACGCTTCTTACGAAGCACAGATGTGCCGGTGACTCGCTTTCGGTTCTCGACGCAACGCAGTCAAGCGCACTCAAACGCAAGTGTCTGAACCGGCCTTAAGAAAAACTGTAGCCTGCCAGTTGTATTTGTATGAAATTTCTAATTCAACACTTTTAGTGCTTAAAATACTAGGCAAAAATTATGACTGCGAATTGTAATGATGTGATCAATACGGCGACAAAAAGAGGAAGAAAATGAAAGGAGGCAAGAATAAAAGGGGAGGAAAGAAAAGGAAGTCGAGGGGAACGAGAAGATTCAAGGCGAAAGCGGACGCATTCGGAAAAGCTTGGCTCCGGAATACGCCGGCAAAGCTGTCATCCATAGATGTCTGCCGACCTGTCCTCACCGTAAACTCTGAACGCAAGCCTGGCTCAAGAGCGAACCGGCAAAGACATCCCAACAACCGATTGACTGGTCACCATCGGTACGCCGGCAGCTGGAGCCAAACGAGACCGGCTTCTACCACCAGCGTAAACCAGTGCCAACCTTGGCAAGTCGAACTTTGGATGACCGCCCTTTTCTTTTATTTATTTGCTCATAAGTTTCCTTTTTTTCTTTGCGGGGATTCAGAAAGTAGAGCAACTGGGTGCAAATATATTTCTTTGATATCAAAAATCAGACGGACCTCTCAGTTTCCTTTCTTTTTACCATAAAGAACCTGACAATAACTGGCGTCCGCGGCAGGAACAGAATTACGAATATGGGTTGATCAGGAACGAGCTCGGCAAAGAGAGGACAGAGTGGCCAAACGAGAAGCTCACTGACAGAAAGCGGAACTGGAGGAAAGAACGGAGAGAACGCTCCAGCTTAAGCTTAGGGTGATTGAGGCCGAGGGGTCGGCAAGTGACAGGCATGGTGCGGGTGGTGGTGAAGGACCCCATGGAGTTACTGCGTCACAGTACCTCAGTCCCCATAAGCTAATGCCTTCGTTTGACGACCAAAGAGATGACTTGGATGCGTACCTTTGCCTTCGCACTTGATGAAGCCACATGCGCGTGTCAGTAGCCTTGACAGTGTTGTACACTAATTATGAATCGGATTATAGAGAATTCAATTTCTGAGGGGCTAATGGGTCTAAAGGGTTGATGGATCTAAAGGGTTGTTGGGTCTAAAGGGTTTATGGGTCTAAAGGGTTGACGGGTCTAAAGGGTTGACGGGTCTAAAGGGTTGATGGGTCTAAAGGGCTGACGGGTCTAAAGGGTTTGAAGGGCTAACAGGGTCCCATAACACATCAAGGCTGATGGGTTATTTTCAATAGGGTTCCTTCTCGTTTTTGTGTTTGAGTGGTGATTCCGCCGTGGCCGTGTCGACATCTATCTCGGATTACCTTTCAAGTCCCGTCTCGTCAACGTAAGTGCGCTGCAACCTACTTCGCGACAATGGATCGTTTTCCTAAAGGTACTCTTCCAGATTACCTCTAGAATTAGGCCGTGTCTATCTCCTGGCAGCCGGGAGAATAATTTTGCAGAATGTTTCGGCATTGGTGCGATTGCGCTACAAGCAGAAAGTTACGATATGCCGCCAACAAAGTTTTGACGTGTCGCCAAAAAGAACAACAACAAAAAAGAATCTTAATTGCGCGTTCTAAAATTTGACGAGCGGCTTAACGAGTCGCTTGTAGAAAGATTGTGACGACTTTTCGAAATACTGGTAAACAACGCTAGGTTACCGTCATAATCTAAACCCTGAGATAAGGATAAATCAAATAACGTACAACTCTCATTGACTCAGGGAATATATTATGATGTTTCCTAACCGGCTTCCTACATACTTTCGCTCCTTGCAAAGGTTACCGTCTCGCGAGCGGCACAAACCGATCCCCTGACGGCGGCGTCTCGGCTAGCTTGCACACGGGACCGCCGCCGCTCGATCGCCGTCTCGCCGGGCTCGCGGCGTGACAATCGCTCGAAGCGGCGAAACGGCGTTATGTAACCAAAGGCAAAGGGCATCTACACCACGAATGGGCAAAAGCCGATGCAAAGGCGTGCGCGAACGTAAACAACGGTAGAAAAGTGCAGTTGCTCACCGCTATGAGATGCGTGCCGCATACTCGGTAATCCGCTGACGTATCCCTCTCCTGCCGCTCGTACTTTCTCTAACTTGACGGACACTCTGTCTCGCGGTTCATGCCGACGAAACGATCGGACGATCGTCGGGATACCGGGTCATTGCCACAGCCGAGCGCGGCACAGTTTACCATTGCTCTCGCTGTGCAGGGTCGAAGAGTCAACCACCAGCATGGTGGATACCGGTGTTCGACGTCATGATGTGACGTACGTGCAATGCCTGAATACCGGGCGTTTTTTTTTTTATTCTTGCAGATTTGTTTTAAAAGAAGCCGTGAGAACTACACTTATGCGGTTTGTGCGAGTGAGTTATACGCCCAAGGGGACATTGTATAGTTTGCTAATCTTTGCGATAAGTCGACTTATTAATTAAAATTTACTAATTTACCTTTAATTAGTGGAAATAGACATTAGTTTCAATTAGAAACTTGCTGAGCGTCGTCCAAAACCCATAAATCAGTAATTTTTAGAAAGACTTTGAGCGCGTGCGAAGCGCAGTAGTGCGCTGAAGTTACCACTCGTGGACCAGGTACAAGGCTGTGGCTAGATAAGAGACGGAAAAATTGCGCGGGCGCCTGACCGAAACCGCTAGCCTTGTACCTGCTCCACAAGTGGTAACTTTCTCACGCACTGAAATACTTTCTGAAAATGACTGATTTAGAGATTTCGGACGACGTTCAGCAAGTTTCTAATTGAAACCATATGTCTATTTTCACTAATTTCAAAATGAAGTAGTGAATTTCAAATCATTAGCCGACTTATTGCAAAGATTAGCCACCCTCATAATGTGCCCCTGGGCGTATAACTCACTCGCACAAACCGCATAAGTGTAGCTTTCATGGCTTTTTTAAAAACAAATCTACAAGAATAAAAAAAAAAAAAAACCTGTATATCAAGGCTGCCTTACCTGATTGGGATATATCTACCCTGATATGGGAGGCAGATATACCCCTATCTAACAGACCCTGATATGGATATATAAAAAATTGGGCAGATCTGGCTTGATAAGGCTTATATAAACTGATTTACTTGATATGGCCAGATCTGCCCAATTGTTTATATAACCATATCTATTTTTTTTTATAAGAGCAGATATGCCATTTTCGTAGGGGTTAGCTGGGATCGCAAACGCACCTAGACGACCAGAGCCATGACGACGGGTTTTCGGTGCTGCTTGATTGCCGTAGATCCTGGCGTCGGCTTCGCTCGAACTTAGCACAATACGCAGTATCATTTGTTCCCAATTGAAAACTAGAGTTGCTGATTGGCGAAACGAGGCTAGAGCTTCCCTTCTCCATTCGCCGCCAACTTCTCATTGGCCAGAACAGTCCGCGCGAACTGAAAGTTTTCACTATAGTACCGTGAAAAATCTACCCTATTGACCACCCAGTATTGGATTAGTGGTGCAAATCCGCTTTTATTTTCAGTGTTTGTTTTAAAACTTCAACGATCAAACGGGGCAAACAACGACGGTGCTCGCGATCTCTTTCCCAGGTGTCCAGGAATGCGGGAGAAGCGCGAAGGTGTGTGCGCACTATCGTTACGAAATGTCTCCTGCAGGTACAATGGTCACTCTCCGCAATACTCGCCGAGAAAATGGCGTCGAAGTGCAATATTCTACAAATAGCTTTTTCATTTCGAAACCAGTTTGAAACCGCGTCTGATATCACGCGGCTTTCGTAGAGTGAAGTAGATATGATTATTAGAACACGTTATACTATTGATAATTAATTTACGCCAGGTACAATACGCGTGTGTTTCTTCTCAAGGTAAGTGAATGAAAATAAAAAAAATTAAAAATTGCAAGCAAATAAAACTTAGCTGAAGCAGCGCTTTTATTGACGACTAATGCCTGCGCTTATGGAACCGAGATGACATCCCGTTCTGCCCGCTCCAGGTCATAAACGTGCCCTCCATAAAATATTTACCGCTACGGTTGTGGCAAGACGCATGCCTCACTATTTCTATATAATGAGTACTCAGCTAACCCTGGCCACCGATGGCGATGCAGCAGACGCAGTCGTCTGGAACTCAATTAGAGAGGTACATTCAGTTCAACTGACGTACAGGATTTAAGTCGAAGTCAGCCGTCTGCTCAATGATAGTTGAAGCCGTAGTGTAAACTCTGGTTGATGGAGTGAATATGAGGTCTTTGGTGTAACGACAGTTGATAGGGCCCGTGTACCTCGGGTATAAGCGGAATTTTTCGAGTTCCGCGTACCAGGAAAACATAGGCGTACCAACCGGAGGTGGGCAAGGCATGTGTTTTGCCCCCCCCCCCCCCCCCCCCCTGAAACAGCCACCACTGGGCAGGGCAAACACTGGCCGGGGACGGGGGATACCATGGGCACAGCCCCCCGGCCCTGGAGGGGGGGGGGAAGGTCTGGTTTGCCCTCCACTCAAAAACAAGTTGGTACACCACTGCAGGAAGGTGAACAGAAAGGGGACAGAGACAAAAACTAACCGCGTTGCCTTTGTCTCCAGCCATTGGGCGAATAAAAACGGCACGGAGGTGTTTCAGTTTTCCCGCCTCCTGAGCAATCCTTCCACCTCCAATAAGAACGCCTGGACGTTTCGTGAGCCTCGAGATTGCACACGCAATCAAAGCACGGCGAAAGGAAACGATCACGTGGCTTTGGAAAGAGACGCTCTGCCGGTTTCACCTTGCCTGTGGATATATGCTCCATCTCACAAACATCGGAAGTGCAGACGAAGGCATGGGACAGATTTGAGTTAGGGCTCAATAAAATAATAAAAATAATAGTCCCCAATGTCCGCTCCCGCCGTAAGACACTGCAGACTTAAAGCCAAGACTTTGGAAAGCGCACCCATAAACAAGTTCTCGTACAAAAAAAAACATTCTGCTAAACTAAGTTAACGCCGTCTTCTGCCTTTGTCTTTACTGGAAACATTTCTGATACGGAGTATGCGGTACGAAAGTGTTATAAAATGCGTCTTTGTCTCGTCGATCCGCAAAGAGGGGCAGGCTAATCGTAGAGCAACGCGGAAAAACGCGTAGAAGAATTCGCGATGACGGGGCAGTCAAGCTCGTGCCGCCATGGGTTGAAGCCGGGGGTACACAAACAAACGTGGGCGCATTTGAGGGGTAAACAAACACAAGACGTGCGCAAGGAGCAGACTGAGTTGCACGCCGTATGCACCACTCTCCTATTTACGAGTCATCTCAGCCCAGCGTGCGATCTCATAAGCCCAGCATGCACGTGTTCGTCGCTTAGGAAAGCTAGCAAATAGCGCGCCATACGCACGAACACTGAAAATGGAACCGGGTTAGGAGCCCATTTTTGGAAGGGTCTATAAGTGGCCTTGCACTGAGCAGCATGCTTGTGTTATGCCTCTTCTCACATTTGTATAAAGCAATACCCGATATTCTTGGTAGACGCACCAACAGCTTGAACGTTTTGCATCCTAAGACAACCGGACGCTTAAAATTTAAACATGATGTTTCTTTTCTGCTCATCGCATACATATATAGAGCGTTGTAGTAAGCACGGGCAGTGCCCAGTTTTTGAGGTATTGGTACGGCAAAGATACCAAACTTATAGAACTTAATGTTAGATTTAAAACAAAAACAAAGATGCTCTATTCCCACAAGGGAAGCTTCTCCTCTGGAGAAACAGCACCAAGAAGAGCGACATCGAAAAAAAAAAAAAAAAAACCTTGAGCGCGTCGTGTTGTGTCCCTTCTCTTTTGTCTCTGTTTTACGGCGCATATTCTTTAAACATTTGGCAATATACCGGCACGACTAAGCGCGGATTAGGCCGGAGCATCGCAACAGGACTGGCAGCCCCGCTACAACTAAGCGCGGATTACGCCGGAGCGTCGCAACACGATTGAGTGGGAAGTGCCTGAAAGGTCGCTGAAAGGACCCTTCTCACTAAATTCCAATTAGGCCGGATGATATTTACACGATAGATCCAACGAGTCAAGAGATTCATAGCGGGTCACATACAAAGTCGCTCTAATTGCCCCTTTCTCTGCCAAATAGCGAGCGTTCTGCGCCCGCTCGCCCTGCGGATTCCTGTACCCCTCGCAAGATGCGACGCATCTTTCCGTGTGCCGCTTACTGATCCTGGAGCCAGTGAAGCGCTCGTGAACGTGACGACAAACGACCCGCCCGGTCCATCCGCAAATGAACTCATTCACTCGTAAATCAGGGAGGCGCTTGGCAGGTGACGACTGCCATGTTTAATAAAAAGCACAGAAATGACCCGGTGACATTTGACATAAGCGAACGGTGCTGTGGGGGTTTTTAGCTCAAGAAATAGACCACGCATTCCCGAACGCTCGTCATTTTCCGAAATGTAGCGCTAGCGATCCGAAGCAGGTGCCATAGTTTCAGAACTTACCGTTATCCCACCAATGCTTTACATGTGATTTTCGGACACTTTCAATGGTAATATATGGGGCCCATTTTCGTCCGCTTTCTGCTACTTGCACCATTTTCACATTGAAAATATTAGATAATCAGTTAGAATTTTTGAATGTGATAACGTTTACTTCTGAAATTTTTGTCCTATTTGACCTATTTGGCTATTTGTCCTGAAAATGTTCCACGGCTCATAATTTATTTTTGTGGTGAAAAAAAAAAAAAACACTGAAAACTTCTTTTCGGGGGTATGCCCTAATATATATAAATACTTTCCTTTTCCTGGGCGACTAACACGCACGTGCTGGCCTACGAGAAGTGCTCGCAAGGTTCTTCTAGCTTTCCGCTCTGTGCAGCGGGCACTCTCCACAGTTCACAGCGCGTCCACAGTCTATATTTTAGATTTTGATTCGTGCTGCCCTGATTTTCGACTATCTCTGATGGCTCGATTTGGATTTTTTTTTTCATAATTGATTAAAAAAAAAAACGCGGCTTTATCGCTTGGTTTTTTTTTATGTTTGCTCTCTTCAGCTTCAGATTTGCCAAAAGCCAGCACGCGACGGCTCTACTCTAGAGCTCAACGAAAGCTGCGAGAGCAAGATCACGAAAATAACAGGGTTTGATCCTGCCACATAACACGCGAAATAAAAGCCGCGACAAAATCCGTGCATTCAGACTCATAGCCCACGATAAGATTCACAGTCATGGTGGGATTTAACGGATCCGATCCGCTGAGCTGCGAAAGAAAGCCAGCCGCACTTTAAATTTTCGCATTCAAAATTTACGCGGGGGCACTACAGAAACTAAAGAAGAATGCGTGTGCATGTGTTTTGTGGGATTTGTATCAGAAGTATCTTGTAAATAAGTTTAGAAAACTTGAAAACCGTGCCACAAGATTTGTAACAGGAAATATACTTTAAAAAATGGGAAGCGGAGACTAAAAGATTTTTTTTTGGTTGGGAATTTCTTTTAAGACCCCGAAATTTTCGATTGATATTGTATTTCGCAATTTTTAATTATCTGACAGGCATTGACAAAATAAACTCGAAAACGAATTTCCTAATTATGTTTCAAATCGTGTAGATCATGAAAAAAAAGATATGAAAGGTTTTTGAGGGACAAAACATAATAAATGTTTTTTTCTACGCACAATTACTGAATGGAGTTTGTTACCCAAATATATTTTCATTCATGACGACGTGTTACCACTTATCTCAGGAAGTGGTCTTGATTTTTAATGTTATTTATGCTTAACGTTTACATTATTTGTTTTATGGCAGCCGCTGCTCTATATTCAAGTGTCCTTTTGATTTTACTCTTCAGAGTTTCTCTTCACATATATTTGCTGCACCTGTTATTATTCCGGAAATTCAACACTGCACTTCTCTTTTTTTCCGTAAATAAAAAAAAAAAAAATGTCACGGAATGCGTACTTTTTCTTAGTCGAAAACCCTAATTCCCGAAACTTTATTTTCGTGTATTACACGTTTTCACATTACGTAGCGTTTGTTGAGTTTCAAGGATTGCCCTGATGATCATCGTCACCTTCCAGTGATCACACCCATTCTCGAAATCTTATACTCAGTCCCTTTCCTGTACCAGGGCGAGACACCCTTGTTGAGGAGCGTTCCTGAAATCAAAATAACAAAGTCAAGTTCAGCAACAACAATAATGAAATTTTGTTTATAAGGATATAAATGTGAGCCGCTGTTCCGGGTGAGAAAGAATTTGAAAGTTTCAATATTGTATATTTTAACTCATTAAGTACTTTTACCCTGTGAATCTCTAGTGGCCGTTCATGCCGTCTGAAAGTTGTCAGCGATGAGCTATTTGCGTTTATTATAATTTCGAACTAACACGCACGCGCAGGCACATGCACACGCACGCACATGCGCGCACGCACACGGGCGCACGCACACAAGCGCGCGCGTTTTATTAGTGAAGTTAACCGACAAAATGTTCACGAAGTTAAGAATTTTTTTCTAACGCTTCTAAACCCAAAGCCTATCGTGCACCAACTTTGTTTAAATATATAACTGTCAAATCTTTGGGCTGGGAAAGTCATCAATAATCCTACCGTTTACTCGATTAATCCTTTAATCGCGATTAACTTTTTAAACGGTTAGTCGGTTAACTTTTGACGAACCAAAAAAGCAAAAAAACTAAATGCTTGCACGACGCAGCCTTTGTTATAATTTGTACCAAAGAGACAGGCCCCGCGCCATCTCTTACTAACAGTCAACGAACAAGTGATGTTTACTTCCATTGGGCTGGCGAACTTCGTCGGTGTTTCTTGAAACAAGGCTGATGGATGAAATAAACAAAAACTTTCAAATGTCCGATAATGAAAGTCTTTTCATACTACCCGGAATGACCATACAGGTCATTCGTAGATGAACTACATCTGGCACAGCAGATCAACCGGCCTCCTTATGACAGTTCCATCGGGGAATAGCACCATACAAGTTCAGATCTGTCCATCTCGTCCAATTAGCACTTCGACTACATGTTTTGTTGTTTAGAGTTGTAGTGGCTGAAGACGCATGTAGACCAACATCAAGGTTCCTTTCTTCAAGGCGCTAGAAAAAGTCGGTAGAGGAAAATGTGCACATTCTGCGCTGGTCAAGTACTCTTTTTGCCACATACGTCATAAATGTTTGGTCATTCTTCGGAGGTTAGGCCAATGACGGTTATATTGACCGTGTGAGGGTGTCTCACGCTAGGAGCTGGAGTTGACAGGAAGGGAGGTTAAGCGCTTTACCACTACAAAATGGAAGTGAGTGAGTGGATCATTTTTGGTGGCTTCTGTATAAGCATAGGTTGGAGGCCTGGAATTGATGACAACCTTGATTTCGGTCAGGATTGTCATTAGCTCTTCGAAATTTCAGCAGCTGCTTTCGAACACTTTCTTGAATGAAGACTTGACAGATCGAACTATTCTCTCCTAGGAACAACCAACCCAAGCAGCTCTTTTGATAATGAACTTTCACAGACTCTGACCATCCGCGAAAAAGCTCTGTACACCTCCTAAACGGAATGCCATCCAGAATTTCTTCAGATCTCTGGAGGTACGCTGAAATGTTTCGGCGTTGTCCAAAAGGTGATTCTACACACTCCTCGTCTGGTTACGAATCTCCGGCAAGCAATCAGAAGTTGAAGGTAGACATGGCTATAGACAGTTCCAGGTGTATTGCACGTGAAACTCCGCATGTGATGATGAGGATGTATGACTTCTTGTCGATCACCTACTTCCTTGGTGTTGAGAGCTCCAGCCACATCCAAACCTGTCACTTTGAATGAGGTAGCCTGAATGAATCTGTCGCGAAGTACGCGGGAAACTGGCTTGATGGTTGCTCGGCTGTAAAAGCGGTTGCAGGTCTCACATCTCTTCAGCACCTTTTTTTATTCCTGTCTTCCGTGGACTATCAAGCACTCTTCACTCAGTTCTCTCGGAGTTTCAAGTGTATCAGCATGCAGAAGTTGTCAATACGTGGCGGTGATCTAAAGATCGGTAAAATTATGTGAAGGATAAATAATGGGATGCTGGGCATCGTAGCAGAGGTTAGCTTGGCCAAGGCATCCTGCAACACTCAGTGTTCTATCTTTGTACAGGTAGACCTTTTAGTCCCGCAGCAGGGAGTTGCTTTTCATACGTACTGAACGAGGAATGCATTGGAGTTCTCTCTGAAAGGCTTCCCGTTGAAACTGCAGGATCAGACACGTCCGTGTTTAGGAAATTTGTGTCGTTAGCGGAGCATCATGCTTCTTGTTGAGGTGACTGGAGTAGTGTAAGAATGTTTGTTTTTCAGCCACGACTTAGTCAAGGTATGAGACAGAACTGCGCCGCTGCAGATGCATGACCTGCTCTTCCTTTTATGTTATGCTGTGGACGTAAACAAGTGGATGGCTCTTTTAAAGCCAAGAAGATCCATTTTACCAAGTCGTACTTGACTTGATTGCCTTGGGAACTACTACTATGGTGAGAAAGTCGGCGAAGTTCTAACGTTCCCAGGCAGTGAATTTGAAATTCTGGGTCAGTTAGCTGCTGGATGTCTAACACTCGGTTGGCTACAGAGGGCGTCCACTGTTGCACAGAACCTCGCAGCCAATGCAGTTCAATTATTGCGTCCGTCCAGACATTCCAGCTGGCTACTTGTAGGTGCAGCGACCGAGTCAGGTAATCCTTCAGCCGTACCCCTATCAGCATTCCCATCATTTCGAGTCCAGGTAGAGATAGCTTCTTGAACGGCGCCACCCGTCTCTTGGCCAAGGTCAACGTCAAAAGCGTTTCGGCACCTTCCGTGCGTAGGGTCGCCGCTGTCCCATAAGCTTTGGGACTGGCATCTGTGAAAATGTGAACCTCATATTGATCATCGGTGAGGCATCCAAGATACCCTGGGGGCACTGTTAATCCCTTCAAATGATGCAGCGCTGAGTGTCACTGTGTCTATCTTGTCTAAACATCTTCAGGCAGTGGTGCATCCCAGCCAGCACCCAGTTTCCAGAGAAACTGGAAAGTTAACTTAGAGGTTCGAGTGACCGGGGACAAGTGTCAGAGTGTATCGCAAATGCGAGCTGACGCCTGAAGAACGAATCACCTCGCGTTGCTATTCTTGTTGGAGAAATACAAGACGGGCCCCAAAGAGAATGACAAGTGGAAATTTCGGGTTCCTTCATTGTCCAACCACTTCTGCAACTTCGTAGAATTTGAGTTCCACTTTTGGATTGTCATTCCTGCTCGCCTTGTAACATGCAACGCGTGTCGGCAGAACGGTTCTCCCTCCTCTTCAGGGGCTGTTCCAGTGTTGAGATTGACGACGTAGAGGCTCTCTGCCAGTGTCTTTCGTCGACAGGTGGTGACGTTGTGTGGCTGCCAGAAAGAATGGGCTGCTTGTTGCTCCAAAAGGCACACTTGTCATCCTCCTAACCTCTATTGGTAGGGTTGGTTCTTGATTCGTCGCCATGTGATCATACCAGAAGAATCGTGGACCGTTACGATCTTCCTGTCTCACCGAGATCTGTAGAAATGCTCGTTTGATGTCTGCGCTGAGACCGATGCGTTAAATGCAAAAATTCACAATTACTTTAAGAAGGTACGGGTTTAAGTTTGGCTCCGGCTCTAATGACTCATTCATAGAGACACATCCTGCTTCGCTTTATGAAGCATCAAAGACCCATTTGACTTAGGTCCGGAGGCTGTCTGGTCGAAGTACAGGCCGGTGAAGCCTGTAATGTACTCGGTTTTCTGTCGTGTGGTCTTCCTTCGATGGAACGTTTTCTGCAAATAATTGTTAGAGGTACTGGCGAATGGTTTCATTGTATTTAGTAAGAATCGTCTCGTCCCTCATCAGCATTTTTTTGACGTTGTCCAAAAGTTTTTTGCGAATTCTTTGTTGTCAGCCTGCTTAAGGTTAATTTTTTCTAAGAAGGGCCACCTCATACCGTTTGTCGACGAGCGTGATGGATGACGTGAATGCCTTGATGACTGCTTGGTCCACTTTTTTTTGTAGCAGGTTAGGTGCGGTGATGCCCATACCCTCCAACTCCCAAAACGACCGAAGCTATGTGAGCAATGAGCACGTGTTCTCACTCACTCACGCTGGCTTGAAGTACTGCAGGAGTCAAACTGGTCTGGAGAATCTCTCCTTGAAGTGCTCACCCAAAGTCTGCCTTGACAGCAACCAGAACACCTCGCAGTTTCTGAACCTCACCAGAGAGCAGGGTCCAGTAATAGCCAGCACCGTTAAGGATATGAATGCCACTCCTCGTTAACTGGGCTGGTGCGAGGGTAACGTCTGCCTGTTCAAGAATCCTTGTCTTGACACCTCGTACACCAATGTCAGACAAGCGAAGCTGATCCGAGCAAATCTCTGGTATTTAGAGTGCTTCCACGCGATATTCCTTTCGCCTGTACTGAATTCTCAGCCAAATTCATACACGTCTGCGTTTCTCTTTGATGCCGTTTCCTGCTCCTGCGATGGAGTAGATAAAAATGTCTTCTTTGACAACTGCTTTAAGCTGCAGTTCACGTGAGAGTTCTTTTGTCACAAAAGAACTCCCATTTCAAAAAACAAAACGAAAAAACATCTGCGAGGATTCTTTGTTGCCTCCCTTATGCCCAGACGCAGGCCGTTTAGATCAACATGGTAGGTGTTTCGTTGACCTTGCCCTTCGCAGAGAGCAGCTCAGCTGCGGTGTTGCTATAACTTTGCTTCCAGGTCGGGTCACACAATTGAGTCATGTGTTTCTTCAAACATTTTTCACACTTGATTCTTTCGTTGCAGCATTCCTTGGATGTGTGTCCCTTGATCGAACACCGGAAGCATCGACCTTCATCTCAAAGTCTCTTTTTCTTCTCATCTAGAGAAAGCGATGCTGTCATATTCAGTCACATGATTCTGTGCTGCACAGAATGCACAAGGTTGAAGATGCTTAGAGAGGCTTGTCGGGAGAAGTGGTGCAGTCAACGCTTTAAGAGTTTGAACCCTTCCGCCTTCTGTTTTATCATCGTGGCTTGCAGTCTTACCATCTCTTTGAAGACCTTGTTGAGGTTTTTCCCGTTTCTCCACTTCAATTTTCAAGAAACACTGTAAACTCTCTATTTTCAGACCGTTGTTTTTTTGTATGAAGGACGTCGACATTTGCGATACTCGACCACAAAACTTGCAGAGAGAATTCTTGGAAGCCCAGAGTAGGGCATGGCTCCGTAACTGCCGTTCTTGACTCAGCGCTGTGGGAGCAGCGATGTTACGCTGCAAGGGATCATAGAAACATCATAAGCCGCTCCCCTCATTTGAGTTTTATACCGCTTGCAAGTCATGCAGTTGAGTGAGGTGTTCCTGAACTAGAACACCTGGTCGACCGAAGCGCTCGCTGAAGAGTTCGATGACTGCGTTGTGATTGTCTACCGTGACTTGAATAGCGGCTACCGCTGCTGCTTCCTTCCTGTGAGTGCCGATCGTTCGACAGTGGGTAGTTGTCGTAAATGGCTCGCTTGAACTCTTCCCAGAATAGTTGCCAGTCGGTTGCTGGACCGCCAAATTTTCGAAGTTTCACTTTCGAAAGCTTAACCTTCGCAGTTGCAACGTTTCCGCTGCCGTTGTGGTGAACCCGCGTTGTACTGTCTTGTGTCCTCGTTCGTTTGGCTTTCTCCACTTCCTTGCTGAGCTGGGCGATGTAGGCGACGATCCGGTCGTTCTATTCAATAGAGCAAAACGTATTTTTGTTTTGCGTCTTCGTGCGTTACTAGTGGTTCAATGACCGCGTCCGCGCTGTTTAGTTGTAGCTAAAGGGAGCTACGCCTAACAGAGAGTGCGTTCATGCTTCGCTCATCCTCATGGCTCTTGATAGATGAGTCGATGGTGGAGATCAGTTTTGTCACTCGGGACATCGGGGCTGTCCTTTTCTGCTTGAGATGTTCCATCTTAGCGTCTCTGGGCTTTGTTGACTCGTATCATCGCTAGGACTCTTTTCGGTGTTGAAATTCGTAGTGTCGGAGTGCCCCTTGGGTTCGTTCCATCGCAGCTTCCATGGGGCTCGTTTCGGAGCTGCGTCTTTGGCTCGCTTCGTTGCGCCTGCAGGCCCCGTCGTTTCTCGGCGTGATTACATCGTCGAATCCTGAGTCAGCGGCACCAGTTTGTTAGATTTTACCGCGAAAAGAAAGGTCAAACGATATTTCTTACGAACAACCAACGAACAAGTGATAATAATTTCCATCGAACTGGAGAACTTCGCCAGAGTTTCTTGAAACAACGTTGCTTGATGAAATTTACAAAACTTCCCTGTGTTCGAAATTAAAAGTTTCATTAGACGTAGACAAGTACACCTGTATTAAGAAAAAACTTCAGGTGAAATTTTAGAATCAAGTAAATTGTAGGGGTGAGCTTTCTAGCTCGGGACAAGCGTAGAAGGTTACGCATGTTCCGGGTCACATCAAGGTCGCTCGGGTGTGCGTCTAGCGCAGCAGAGACTATTCGCAACTTTCACAGCCAATAGAGGGGCGCGCTAGTTTCTATCAAATTGCTGTCATTTGGATGATCGTCTTAGAACCGCAAGACGAGGTAGGGTCTGCAACACGTAAGTAATTTAAATTTCGTAAAATGTGAGCGATATAAGAGCGGTGTCTGATACTTCAATGTCAGGAAGGAGGAAGCAAGCACTTTTGTTTGGAAGGCGATCATTTAGGAGCTCTACTCTGCATCAACTATTTTGTTCTACATTGCATGGGTTTACATGAATGAGATTGTGGCGCATCAAATCGAGCAGGGACCCATCGCACGCACCCTGTCTCTCCACTTATTTCTTTTCTACCCATCTATTAGTAAAGGGAAATAGTAAATTTTGATTCGACACGCTTCGTTCGCATCCATGTGAAGGCAACCATTATCTAGGCTAGCGTAACTTCCACTGTGCCACAGTACCGTATTTCTGCAAGGGGTGTAGCCCGAAACTACCCATTCCCGTTTGAACCCGTCCCGGTTTGACCCATTCCCGAAACGACCTTCCCGTTTGAACCCTTCTCGTTTCGACCCATTCCTGAAACGACCTTTACGTTTGAACCTGTCCCGTTTCAACCCGTTCCCGAAACGCCCTTTATATTTGAACCCGTAGCCAAGATATTTTTACGTTTGAATTCGTCCCGTTTGAACCCTTTGGTATCAAGTCCCGCACATCTCAACCTCTTCGCGAAAAGTGTCCATCGTTCTAATCCTGGTTTCCGCAGTTTTTCTGCTTAAGAATATGTCCCGAAATTATGTTAATCCAATTAATGCAAAGGCGCAGGCTAGCAATTCAGTTATGTTGTGAAATATTTTTGCTTGTAAATGTATTCTTAAAATATGCAATACTTTGAGACAAGCTTCAACGAAATATATTTCTACTTGAACCACTTAAAATGTTTCTTTCATGATGGTCCCCAAAATGTGTAACTACGAAATGGACTTTGTACACTGCGCGACAAAGTTACCACGAACACGATGTTAGCGATTTTCGAATTTTACTTCGAAATGGTATTAGAAGGTACCACATTTTACCGCTTAGGTTAGTGTGGGCCACTAGTGTGAGCACTTTCAAACACACTAATATTATTGATGGCAGTCTTCTGATTTTTTTTAGACAAACAGCTAAAACCAACAATCGCTTGTTCGCGCTAACGGTGTCGCGCTCTGTACAATAACAGGGAGCTTTCGTAGACTGTTTTCGACGTCACGAGACGCTCTCCGCAACCCGCTACGATACCCGGAACTCTACAGTCAAGGCCATCGGAGCGCAGGCGCAGTAGCGGCTTCTTCGTTGCAGAGGGCTTAGCGATAGGGGAAACGCGGTCTACGAAAACTTCCTAATAAAGTAAAGTAACGCAGGCAAGCACTTTGAGTAAGCAAAAATTAACGTTGCCTAAGTTTTTATATCGCGAGGCTATTTTTAGGTTACCCAAAGCGCTTGCGTACGTTATTCTAAAACTTCCATATAGGAAACGGCATATTTTTAAAAGTGAAAAATTAGACAGGCTGACGGGCATATGATTGCGACTTCATTTTCTTACAAGTTCAAACAGAACCGTCGCGTACACAGGCAAAAATCATAAACCACAAAATGCTATCGCCTTGGTTGACGGAAGTCGAGCAGGAAAATCGCGCCATCAGAAAGGCGACACTCCAATTGTGATAGTTCGCGGCGGTCATTTGGCCCGGCGGCACCACCATTTGCAAGCTGCTGCAGCGATATCCTTGTCAAGG
Source organism: Ixodes persulcatus (assembly GCA_013358835.2). Lineage (NCBI taxonomy): Eukaryota > Metazoa > Arthropoda > Arachnida > Ixodida > Ixodidae > Ixodes > Ixodes persulcatus. The sequence continues at coordinate 128,807 of JABSTQ010010045.1, read as the reverse complement.
CCTCATCCCGCTTGCTGGTCGATGAAGTTGTAAATGTTCGAGTGAGCCCTCCCTGACACAGCGTTTATCTTACGGTGTCATGTCTCCGTGGTTGTTTCGGCAGGAGGGAGAAGTGATGTGAGCAAGGAGAAAGGACACTGTACACTTGAACCTAATCAACTGTTAACGAACAATACAAACGAACCGAACGATGGCCAAAGCGGGAAGGTTGTTTCGGGAAAGGGCGAAATGGGAAAGGATAAACGAGAAGGTTGTTTTGAGCCGGGTCGATTGGTTGGTTGGTTCGGGTTTTATGGCGTAAAAGCAGCTCAGGCTATGATGCGCCAGGTACATACAATATTGCAGATAGGGTTTCGAAGAGGATAGAACTTTAGTAGTTGATGATAAGTTAAAACTATGTGTATGACTTGTAAGTAGTTATGGGCATGAAGTTGGGTGTAAAATCATAGTCGGTGTAAAAGGCCGATAGCTTTCAAGAAGCTAAAAATGCAGTGATGCGGAACTAATGGTTCGTTGCCAAGCAAAATAGGGAGGTTTAAAGGTGTATGCTCTTTATATAGCTGAGAAAAATGTTTCCGTCGGTCTAGGTCATAAGCAGGGCATTCTAGTAATATGGATTATTGCAGTGCTCGCACTCTGGGGCTTCCTCCCTGCGCAGAAGGTGGCCATGGGTGAGGTGCGTATGCCCTATCCTTAGCCGACACAGGACAACCTCATAAAAGCGTTCAGGGTGTCTTGCACTCTCCCACTCACTAAGCAGTGGCTTTACAGTATGCAGCTTGTTATTTACTTCTTCATCCCATTCTTGCTGCCACTTCTCTCTTATACGACGCCTTAAAATAAATTGTGATAGTCTTTATATGGGATGTCATGCAGTTCGACTTCTTTGTCACCAGCAGAACTGGCTGCAAGGTCTGCTTCCTCATTACCCGGTATACCGACATGGCTAGGGACCCAGCAAAAGACTATTTTAATGTTCCTTTTGGAAGCATCGATGACCCTATTTTGCAACTCTATGATTATTGGGTGTTTAGAGGTATTTACTGATGAGAGCGCTCTCAGTGAACTAAGTGAATCAGTATACACAACTGACTTCATGCTCTTCGTTTCTATAATATGATTAACTGCCAGGCGGATACCACATAGTTCAGCCGTTAAAATAGTGACTGTATATGCAATTCGTTGAACATAGCGAACAGAGGGGCCAACCACAGCACATCCAACGAACGTTTCTGTCTTGGTGCCATCTGTGTAATACGAGCTATGTCCAGCGTATCTACTTTGGATTTCATAAAATTCCTGTTTGATGCATTCTGGTGGGGTGTCTTTCTTTCTGTACTTAGTCAGTGAAAAGTCACACAAAATGAGGCTATATTCCCACGGAGCTAATGCTTGAGGTACGGGGGTCACGGGCATTGTAGTGCTCAGTCCAACCGAATCTGGTGCAGCTGCATTTCTTATACTAAAACGCGGGATTACAGAGGGCTTGTTGTCAAAGGTGCGCTTATATCTTGTTTCTTCTACAACCTCGCGTGCAGGATGCAGGGTGAATGAACGTATTCTAAGGGAATACATAAACCCCAAAGCAAACCTTCGCTTCTCCAGAGACCATTCATTTGTCTCTGCATAAAGGCTGGGGATAGGCGACGTGCGAAATGCACCTGTAGACAGTCGCAATCCCTGGTGATGAATGGGGTCAAGCATTCGAAGAGCTGAGGGTCTTGCCGATCCATATACACAGCTACCATAGTCGAAGCATGAGCGAACCACAGAACTGTAAATTCGGAGAAGGCAGAGGCGATCAGAGCCCCATGAGGTATGAGAAAGGACTTTAAGAATGTTTAGTGCTTTCTGGCATTTTACCTTAAGATACCTATTATGAGAAAGAAAGGACAGTTTACTATCAAAAATAAGCCCTAGGAACCTCTGTTCCGGTTTTGTTGGAATTGGAGTGGAATGCATGGTCACCGATGGATCTACTGCAGCTCCCCGTAAGCGAGAAAAACAAACAGAAACTGTTTTTTCTGGTGAAAACCTAAAGCCGTTTTAATCAGCCCACTTGAGCAGATTGTTTACTGCTAATTGGATCCTACGTTCACAGAAAGCAATGTTACAGGATGAGACGGATATCTGAAGATCATCAACATAAAGTGAATACTGTACGAATGATGGGATGGCCCGGGCTATCGAGTTTATTTTAATTATAGAAAGAGTGGCACTCAATACGCCTCCCTGGGGAACACCGTTTTCCTGGCAGAACTCTCGAGAGTAGGTAGTGCCTAATTTGACACGAAAGGTACGTTTCGCCAAGTAGCTTTTTACGAATGCTAGCATCCTGCCTCGAATGCCATAGCTATACATATCTTGTAGGATGCCATGCCGCCAGGCAGTGTCGTAAGCTTTTTCTAAATCGAAAAAGACGGAGAGGCAGTACTGTTTATTTACGAAGGCCTCACGGATGGTAGACTCCAAGCGGACAAGATGGTCCAATGTAGATCGTGACGAACGGAAGCCACACTGATATTTATCAAGAATATTTTCTTTTTCTAAAAAGTACATAAGTCGCTTGTTAAGCATTCTCTCCAGCGTTTTGCTAAGACAGCTTGTTAGCGCTATTGGGCGGTAACTGGACGCACACGATGCATCCTTTCCAGGCTTTAGGAAAGGAATGACTGTTGCCACTCTCCAAGACGATGGAAATGTACTCTCCTGCCAAATTCGATTAAACAAATACAAAATTATGTCGAGTGTGGAAGGGTGAAGGTGAGTAAGCATATGGTAGTGAATTCCATCTGGTCCAGCAGACGTAGGTTTAGTTTCATGAAGTACCCTTTCCAGTTCATTCAGTGTGAGAGGTAAGTTGTATGCTTCTCGAACTCCGCCGGATGTCCGCACGGATTGGAGTTCTGCTTGTCTCTTGTGTTTCAGAAAAGCAGATGAACAATTCTGAGAGCTAGAAACATGTTCAAAGTGTTTCCCAAGGAGATCTGCCTGTTCTTCTAGGCTCTCAGGGCACAGTCCGTTTCGGAAAGAAGCGGACTGAGTAAGCCCGGTAATGCCCATTGACTTTATGTACTCTATCCCATACTTCCTTGGTGGTGGCGGTGCTGTTAATAGAGGAAGCATAACCTTGGAAACTTTGACGCTGTGAGACGCGGCGGATGAATCTCGCACGATCTTTCATCCGCTTGAAACTGATGAGATTAGTCACTGTTGGGTAACGTCTAAATATGCCCCATGCTCTGTTCTGCTTTTTTCTTGTTTTTTCACAGTCGGCATTCCACCATGGTTTAGGGCGGCGGGGTAAGCGAGATGAAGTCATAGGGATAGCTAAAATTGCAGCATTGAGGATGTGGGCGCTAAGCAAATTGGTGACTTCATCGATAGACAGTTTGTTAAGCGATGTACAAGCGAGCTGGGTTGCCTGGCTGAAGACAGAGCAGTTTGCTTCCTCAAACTTCCAACGGGCAGTTCGTGTAGGCACTGTAACAGGTGGATTTAGTCGGTTCAGAATGATAGGAAAGTGATCGCTCCCATAGGGGTTAGGATCGACAGCCCAGGAAAACAAAGGAAATAATGTTGGATCGCAAAGAGGCAGATCAATAGATGTAAAAAAATGAGTTGGGGCACTGAAAAACGTAGACTCTGCTTTGTTCAGCAAGCATATAGCTGTCGAGGAAAGAAAACGCTCTATCATCAAGCCACGTGTATCTCGTCTTCTACTACCCCAAAGAGGATTATGAGCGTTGAAGTCACCGAGAATTAGGGCAGGTTGTGGTAATTGGTCGTGAAGTGAATCAAGCTCTTCGCGGGATACAGGATAGCTTGGGGGAATGTAAAGCGAACAGACGGTTATTAAACGGTCCAACAGAACACGAACTGCCACGGCTTCCAGAGTGGTATTCAAAGGAACCTCAACACATGGGGTAGACGGCTGGACAACTATAGCTACTCCACCAGCACTGTGCGACAGAAGAGGTCTGTCCCTGCGAAAAACCTGAAAGCGCCTTAGGATATTAGAGTGACTATTGTTTAAGTGCGTTTCCTGAAGACAAAATGCTATAGGGTGATGCTGGTCTAACAGAGAGTACACGCCGTCGTAGTTTCGAAGCAACCCTCGACAGTTCCACTGCAGGAATGCTGCCATTATGCATGAATTAGAAGAAAGACCATGCATCTAAACCTAAAAATCAATTTTGATGCGGGGTGCATCTTTCTTTTTAGATGTGTTCTTCGGCCTATCTGTGTTACCACAGGAGGTCGGAGGTAAGGACTCCGAGCTTGAGTAGGGCCTGTCGTCCTTGGACTTGGGCCCGCTCACGTCCATCGGCTCATCGGGGGCCGCCTCTGGCTGACCCTTAAGGGCCTGGGACCCCGACGGCTCACCAGGTTTTCGGGCGCCTTCAGAGGGACGAGAAAGAACTCCCCGACCTCGAGGCACCTGGGTTTTGGATGGCGCAGGGATTGAAGAACCCTGCGCTCTAATGGACCCCGAAGCGATGGGATCCACATTTCGTTTTGGGGTTGAAGTGGTTTGTGCCACTCCAGATGAGGTTGAGCGGGGGGGGATGCAGGTCGTCCGTTGACGTCTGCGTTCCCGTTGACGCCGTCGACCGCGCCAGTCCCCTGCGCGTGGCCTCGACATAAGAGCCTTGAGAAATAAAGAATATCTTTTCCGTGCCTCTGAGTAAGAAATATTTTCTTTGGCCTTTAGTGAGAGAATTTCCTTCTCTCTCTTCCACAGGGGACAGCTGCGCGAATATGCTGGGTGTGTTCCTCGGCAGTTGACGCAAAGATGGGTATTGTTGCCACAGTTGTCGGAAGGGTGGTCAGTGCTTGCACATTTTGCGCAGGTTTCTTTTCCTCTGCAGGTTAGTGACCCATGTCCAAAGCGCTGGCAGCGGAAGCAACGCCTTGGATTGGGGACGTAGGGGCGAACTTTGCAGTTGAGATACCCGGCTTTAACTGTGGAGGGGAGCGTTGTCGAGTTGAACGTTAGCACAATGTGTTTTGTGTCCCGTTCTTCACCGTCGCGACGGATAGTGATACGTCGCACAGCGACCACCTCTTGATCTTGAAGTCCCTCAAGTATCTCGTCGATAGATATGCCAAGGAGATAATCTTCAGAGATGACACCCTGCGTGCTGTTCAGTGAGCGATGTGGAGTCACTGACACTTTGTAATCTCTTACTTGGTTGAGTGCAAGAAGTGCTTGCTTTGCCAGCATTTGTGACCTCCACAGCAGGTCGCCAGATGGAAGTTTTTGGCTTTAAAAGATTTTCCTATCACAGTTTCTAGGGTCTTTGCGACCAAGAACGGGGAAAGCTTTGCAAGTGGTTGATCTTTGTTTTCCGAGTGCATACTATAAATTTAGGAAAATTCATGACTGGCAAGGTAGGGTTTGTTGATGTTTCTCTTCGGGGGTCCGGACCCTTTTCGGCAGCCCGATCAAGGAAAGATTGTGAGTTTTGGTCCCCATCTGATGGGAAAAGGATTTCGGCACCTGCGTGGCCGCACACCGTCGAGCCCAACTTAGGGAGTATCAGCGCCCTAACAAAAAGGGCTTTGGCTGAACCGCTGCTACTAGCATTGCCCAATGTCGCGCTCTGTACAATAACAGGGAGCTTTCGTAGACTGTTTTCGACGTCACGCGACGCTCTCCGCAACCCGCTACGATACCCGGAACTCTAGTGTCAAGGCCATCGGAGCGCAAACGCAGTAGCGGCTTCTTCGTTGCACAGGGCTTAGCGAAAGGGGAAACGCGGTCTACGAAAACTCCCTAATAAAGTAAAGTAACGCAGGCAAGCACTTTGAGTAAGCAAAAATTAACGTTGCCTAAGTTTTTATATCGCGAGGCTATTTTTAGGTTACCCAAAGCGCTTGCGAACGTTATTCTAAAACTTCCATATAGTAAACGGGATATTTTTAAAAGTGAAAAATTAGACAGGCTGACGGGCATATGATTGCGACTTCATTTTCTTACAAGTTCAAACACAGAACCGTCGCGTACACAGGTAAAAATCATAAACCACAAAATGCTATCGCCTTGGTTGAGGAAGTCGAGCAGGAAAATCGCGCCATCAGAAAGGCGACACTCCAATTGTGATAGTTCGCGGCGGTCATTTGGCCCGGCGGCACCACCATTTGCAAGCTGCTGCAGCGATATCCTTGTCAAGGCCTCATCCCGCTTGCTGGTCGATGAAGTTGTAAATGTTCGGGTGAGCCCTCCCTGACACAGCGTTTATCTTACGGTGTCATGTCTCCGTGGTTGTTTCGGCAGAGGGAGAAGTGATGTGAGCAAGGAGAACGGACACTGGACACTTGAACCTAATCAACTGTTAACGAACAATACAAACGAACCGAACGATGGCCAAAGCGGGAAGGTTGTTTCGGGAAAGGGCGAAATGGGAAAGGATGAAACGAGAAGGTCGTTTTGAGCCGGGTCGAAACGGGAAGGTACGAACGGGAAGGTTGTATTGGGAATGGGTCGAAACGGGAACCACCCTCTGCAAGAGCGTGTGGCTTTGTCTTCGGCGCCTAAGTTGCAAGAGCTCGAGCAACTGGCGTTGTAAGAGTTGGACCTCTTTGAAAGCTAAGCTAGCTTTTACAACGTAGCACAAAATAGTTGACGCCGAGTAGAGGATGCAGGACTCTAACACCACGGTACCACCATCGCTGAATGTTGCGTATTGTGAACAGTGATTGGTGGTCGCTCTTGCCGGCGAATATCAACGAACCCCTTCGTCTAGTGCAGCTGAATTAATAATCAGTGAGTGTGCCTGTCTTTGAACTGTGCTTAACTACATATTAAGATTGACTCATATTTAAAGTTGTATACTGCGCCGTTTATCACATATTCAGCGAAAGAAGAAAGTATTATTATTGACTTTTTATTATTACGTATACAAATAAATGAGATCGATCAATTGCTTAATTAGTTGATTAAAGGGAGGCAATTATTCGGGTAACTTTAATCCACGCCCAGCCTTACTGAAAATTTATTTCTCGATCTCACTTTAACAAAAAACATAAAACCAAGCGGAGTTGTTCGCTCTACTTAGCCAAATGCGTTTTTGTAATAAATGTTTTTCCGGAATGCTTAGTTTTTATGGGCGCAATAAACCGAGCTCACTTAGCGTTCCACGCATGCGTGACGCCGCCATAGTTGTGGTTCATAGGAGGCAACCGTCTCTTCACAAGACAGCTCGTGCGGCCACGTGCTCTTCTCGTACAGACCCTCAGTGCAGTTGTCACACGTGTAGAAAGTCTACAGATCCCAAGACGCACGGAGGCAGCCGTGGGGCAATGAAACTGGCTGTGAGGTTGGTCTATTCTCAAAGCTGCTTGGTCGGAGATTATACGCTACCAAAACAGATATGCCATCTAGTATGTGGCTCGCGTCAGCCTCGCTAACCCTGGCACTCTTGGCGCGAAAGACCTCTCCCCGTTTTCTGTAAACTAACCTTTTTTTTAGACCAAACTAAATCCACTGGATACTGGAAAAATAGCGCAAAGCACACCGTATGTTTGCCATTTTGGTTCATGGAATGGGCAGTTTTTTTCTTTTTGATCTTTCCATTCTTGGTGAGCCTATCTAGATTCGCAGGTGGCCCATATCTAAGCTGCACACCATTTTCGGATCAACATCGGCCCACCTCTGAAAACTATTGGCTACAATATTGGCGTAACATTGTTTTTCTCGAAAGTGTAACCCGATCCACTGTTGGTTCATACACTAATGCCAATGTTGACAACGATTCACCGAATCTTTAACGCAACTTTAGACTGTCATTCATGCAATTGTTGGACCGCCTAAACCGTCATGGAACCACTGTTGGTTGTGGGTCTTACAACCAATATTGGCGTTCAAGTTTATTCATTGGCTTATCCAATATTGGCTCCCAACCTTATGCTCTTTCTACTTAAATTTCGGCATTCGATTTTAACCGCGGGGTGTGCTATTTTCGGCAGCCATTTTAGTCTGCATTTTAGCGGGCATGAAGCTTTCTTTTCAGATGAATTCGTAGTGTTCAGTAGAATACTGTAAATACATTCGAAAATAAAGCTGCAGCGGACAAGCCATATAGTCGCTGTGGAAAAACTTAAGCCAATATTTCATGCAGGTAAATCCAAAAGCAGACAATGCAAATTTTACTGTCAAAATCTTTAATTTAAAATTTCTATTGAAGAAGGACAAAAATAAAATGAGTGCCAGGATCGATCACTGCAAGCTGTGAACCTGGCGGGAGCTTGATAGGATCCCATACAGGGGGCAGGGTCTAGGGTTCTGAAAGAGACAGAAGCGGGGCCTTGAATGCAGATGAAGAGTTTCGCAGGCCACATCTCTACCTCTTCCCAATAGACCACCTCATACCACTGTAATTTGAAATAATCTTTGACATTTTATCTTCAGTCAACGTCAGTTCTCTCTTGCTCGTGTCAAAAATGTATCTCAAAATAAAATATAGCTATAAAAATGTCCCAAAAGCCGGATGAATTCATGATTAAAAATGTCTACTCTGACTTAACATAACAAATTATTAAAAAGGTACCTTTTTGTTATTATTTTTTTATGTTCAGTCGGAGTAAACCATTTTAATCACAAAATATAGCTTAAATATCTGTCGCCCTTTAATTAACTACTTAATTAAACGGTTGAGTTGCTCTCCGAGTATATAATGTCCGAAAGGCCTACCGACGTTTTCCATATTTACTTTCTCATGATGCTCCTCTACCAATAGAACTAGAACTTAGGACACTTTCTTTACAGCAAAATATTTTTTCGTTATTTTCTATATAATCAACTTGAGTGTTCTCGGAGACAACAGTACTGCCTTCTAAAATAAATAGATGCGCAGGTAAGACACCTGGACCGGCTTGCTAGAATCAGTGTCGTAGCTGAGAGCGTGTAAAAAAATAAACACTGCAGACGACAGTGCACGATCGGAGTGGCAACTCGTGTTGTCTCATTCCAAAAGAGCGCCACCGCATAAATACATGTCTGTCTTGAGGGAACTGAGTTCCTGCTCGACGAAATGATCCGGTGGTGTGCGAGTTAATCTTAAAAACGTCAGGTAACTTTGCCGCACCGGGCCCTGCCCTCTCTCTATGTTCCTACTGCTGGTGGAGAGATCAGAACGCAGGATGCCAATCTGCGCGCCCGCTTTTGTCCCCCGTGAGCTAGGGTACTTAGTGCATTCGTGGCAGAGTGTAATGCGCACTCCGGATAGTGTCACTGTTGGCTCCAGGAGGACCGGTTTAGTCGTAATGCGCATTTAGTCGTCCCCTGAATGCCCGCGCCGTGCCACGATGCCCCGCCTAGCGGTACACTATAGTCGTGCCAAGTCATCCCGTCATAATGCGGTTTTTCGTCGTATTATCCGCTTCGTCGTGATGCGATTATTCGTCATATAGCCAGCTTAGTCGTGATGTGATTATCCGTCGTAGTTACAGCGAACCGAAATAGCATGTACCAATTAGCAAATCTCTCCATCTTAATTCCCTGAAAAAGCCGATGCTCTGGAAGGCCGACCTGCAAAATATTTCTCAACCAGGGTCAAACTCCTCGCCACCCCTCCCATTTCGCCCTCTCCCACTCTTAACATGGCGGCGGGGGACTCCTTTTGTTGCTGTATCTTGGGGCTGGATGAACCAGAATAACTCGGCTTATCCGGCCCCAAGGTGCAATAACAAAAGGAGTCCCCCTGCCGTCAGGATAGCAATGGGAGAGGGAGAATAGGGGAAGGGTGGCGAGGAAAATTTTCACCCAGGTTGAAAAAAACTTTGCACATCGGGCTTAAAAAAAGAAGAAAAAGCCAAGGCGCGTCTTTTTAAAATAAAGTTAGGCGTTGCGGCATTGATGGAGCTTTCTTTTTTTTTTACTGTATTTCCTTACTTTGTATCAGTTTCAGTGGAAGGAGACAAGAAAAAAAACTTCCGTATATTGGCAGCCCTTACGTGTATTGGCCGGCTTCGTTGAGCTGCGGCCGTCGTGCTATCTCCCAGGAATGCGGTGTCTCATTTTTTTGATTGACCTGTTTACATCGTCTCCCCGTCTTTTAGAGTAAATTATGTCATGCACATCAGCGCCTTTAAAAATCACTTTCTGTTGTTACCGCTTCTGTTTTTTGTTGATCGAAGGCGACTGCAGTGGTTCGGTTTATCTCTGGGAATATAGGTATCAACAAACGGTGGCAAGGCAACAATGGAGCTTGTCGGCACCTTTCTTCTTTGAGGTTATATTCGTTCTTTTAATGAAACTTTTAAAAAATTCTGCAACTTTCGATCTGATCAACTTGCTGTCTATTGCTGTCCTAGGATAAAATATGGCTGCAATACGAAACCTCGGTGTAGAATTTGCGCCTAGTCACAAAATAGCGTGTGATTAGTTTCCAAAATGTCAACATAAATGTATTTCGATTTTCCTATATAGATACTCTATTTTTCTAGGGACTAAAAAATATAGGAAAAAAAAAGAGACTAGGGACATTTCGAACATGCTTTGTCAAGCACATAGATGCACTGTCCTTCATATGTCTTTGCTCCTTTAAGGGGTCGTTTGAGGTGGTTTAAAAAAAAAAAATACGACAGGAAAATTTAAGCGAAATATATATTCTTCCTTTCAAGAAGCAGAGCTTTCGGAGGCCATGCGTTCATATGGACCTGTTTTGTGAACGGAGAATATTTATCCCCCTCTAACCTCCAAGTTCTAAAGAGAAACAACAAATTATTAGCAAACGCAAACTTCTGACCTGTCTTTTTTTGTTTTGTTTCGTTTTTTTTTACCATAGAACTTTTATTACAAACAAAATGACTCAGAAGGATATATTTTGTTTTCTACTCCGTATTTCCCTTTCTTTCTATTGCAAATAAAAAAATGCTACTGCGCAAAAGAAAAAAAAATGAAGCTTGGTGATGTGTACGTGTCTTATCTGAGGCAGTCGTTCACTGTCTACAATTGAAGGAAACAATTCTACCTCCCCCCTCTAAAATAACAAAAAGAGAAACAGATTGCATCTCGCGACTTAACGGCACTTCCTATGAAGGGCTGTTGTCATGAAATCACGTTCCCAATCACGGCGTCTCTTTTTTTTTTTAATTTGTTGGTATTTGTTGCTGGACGAAGGTCACGTATTTAAGCCAGTTTCACACAGATTTAAAGCGCTTTCTTGGGCTCCGAGGTTAAATTTCGGTTTCCCTTTGGATATAACTTACGATCATGGCCATCTATTTTGAGAAGCATATGATTTGATCTTTATCGTCAATTCAAACGTGTCGAAATCGGCTGTAAGACTTACACAGGAATGTCGCGTTAATATGGACAACCACGTTCTAACAAAAAAAAAATATCCATAATGTAAGTTGTCCAGAAGAACGAGAAAAAATGCATGTATTTTTCCAGTTCGTCCCCGTAAATGGGGCCTATATAGCGGGGTATCCATATCAGCGGGGTTCATATTATCAAGACACGACTGTATTACCTCTGGCAAGCAAGTTGAAGGACCAGAAACATCTGTGATGCGGTGCAAGAGAGCCCAAACACCAAACATAATTATTCCTCTTGTCAATGAAAAAAAAATGGTTTGTATAGACTGGTGATGATCTACTTACATTGTAGAAATGTATCTGCGCAGAAAACGGTATACACCATAAAACTGCATCGTGTAAATACATAATTTAATTCAAGGCCCGTAAGGCTTACCACTAAACGTAATGTAAACATATCTTCCCGATCACTAGGGTCGTTATGTATTGTGAATTTTCGGAAAGCTCTAACGACATTTAAATGAAATTTTATTAAGACCACAGCTAGGTTTATTCGAAACGCTCCGCTGAAGATCACAGAAAGAATTAAAGGCTAATGCATCTGCTACAAATTCAAAGAAAATAGCATTACGTAAAAAAAGTATATTTTCTAAGGATGTGAATATAGCATCGCAACATTTTCCAAAAGCCTAATCGCGCGTCGGCACTCAATGCATAGAAATCTGAAATATGTGTTTTAACATACCAATGGTTACTAAATAAAGGGTAGTACATATCCTTTTCTCCGAAAGTTGCGTGTATCTATTTACTAATTTCGTAATTTTGATCAATGTTTTATTGGTTTCTCGCGTTTTAGCCTTTAGAATGAACTCTACGTATAAATTGTGCTGCGCTCTGCGCAAGGCAATTGGTGTTTGTCACCGCGTACAAAGTGAAGGGGCCGCCTGTCGAAGTTTCGGGGTTGTTTCCTCAGATTCACTTCATTAAACTTCAGCCCTTACGAGAGGTGTAATTGCAAATGAAACGCCTTCAAATCTATATACCTTTTCACCCTCCATCCCATGGCGGCATTCATCTTGGAATCTCGTGGCATTGCTGCCATAAGGTGACTTCAACTCGTCGGTCTCCTCTCCTTTTGGCGCCTTTGCGAATGGGCTGTATTGTCCCTTCCCGCTGCGTTTCACCGCGTTTCTTGCATTCCTATTAAAACGGTGTCCGATGTTTATCCTTCCTATCTAACCGCATGCCATCATTATGTACACAACGTCTGCAATTCATTTTGCGAAACGTTCTGACTATTTTCACCTTCCGCGAATCGGACGCGTGTGAGTATGCTGGAGAAGACACAGGAATCAGCGTTATCACTGACTCACATTGATTATGTAGATGACTTTGACGGCACTAGGGTTAAGAGACTAATTACGTGTGACAACTCAGGTACGCTCAGTGATTGTAACGGAATATTTGAAACAAGTAGAGTAAGGAATAATTATGACAGCGCATTTACCATCCATCCAATGTGACTAAAGTTGTTACAGTAAAGCGAAACTATGTGTGTTTCCCGAAAGCATAGTGATCATCCCTCATGACGAATTGAGAAGAATCTGGTAATATTATATGGGGGAACTCCAAGAAATAAGTAAAAAAAAATAAAAACATTTAGGTTTCATGTTTCTCGATTCGAGAAATGATGGTAACGTCAACACCAGGCCAATTGTTTGTTTATGATACCACACCTAAATGTTATAGAGGTTCTTAATCGTTTCTGTGATTTAAACATTCGCTTGATCGGTTTATTTATTTATGTGAAAGAAACTGTGCACCCTTCGTTTCCCCATGCCTAAAGTCATTCGAGTGTTTTTTTTTTTTTTGTGATTTTCACAAGATATATAATTCAACAAATTTACCTGAAATATTTTAACACAAAGCTTTTGACTTCCCGGGTAAAAAGAGTGTCCCAGACAGCTTGAGAGGGGCCGAGACCCGAAATCTATGATGCCGTAAGGCGGCCGTCTGCATGGAAATCGCCCGAGTGCAGCGTTGTCGATGCTAGATAGGCCTATTATTTTAAATGGCCCCTAAAAATAAAAATAAAATAAAAAATAGACAGTTTGGTAGGGACACGCGTGTCAAGAAATAAATTGAACGCGAAAAAAAAATTTAAGGGAATATTGACGGCGACAGATTTATTCGAAATTCTGCGCGCAAAGTCTATGACGTCACGGGTCATTCCGGAATGACAATCTCGGTCGTGAAGGGCGAAGCCAATTCACCTCTCCTCCATGCGCCCGAAATGCCGAGAGAGAAAACAAGTGAAAAGGAGGCGATTGCCGACTAAATCAGGTCTCGCGCCGTCAATATTGCTCTATATTGTTTTTATTATCACGTAAAATTATTTTTTGACATGCGTGTTCCTCAACCGGACTGTTAAAAAAAAAAACTCATCTTTTTAGGGGCTTTTTAAGTGGCTGGCGACGACGAATTGTACAGAGTGCATCTGTCCCAACGAATAAAGGTTTATCTACATGGATTCATGATGTGGTACTGGTCATTTGACACTTCAGCCAAACTTGGCAGGGTTAACTTTTCTGGTTTCCTACCATTTAATTCATTTTGGCAGAGTTCACAGAACACTGACGTCAGAGTTCGCTTGACGTAGTACATGTCACTTATATCCTGAGTATGTCGGAAGCAATATGTCCGTATAACAAATCGATAATTTTCTGAGGCCAACATTGTGGAATATTGTTAATAGGTTCTTTAGTGGGGCTAATAGTTATATGAATTATAACCCGGTATGGGATGAAATAGCGAAATATTTCTAAAGTACTTATTTTATTAAAAAAAAGAGCCCGAAACAAAATTAATTTTCTTGCGTTATCTGCGTGATCGTAGAATACTTTTCCTGTTTGCGAATAAAAAAAAATGTTGTGCGAGAAACTAAACTGTGAGCAGTAAGCACGCGAGTTCATCTGTTCTTCGCAATTAGTACAATGTTAACCAGGTTATCGACATGCCTTTTTACGCTGCATCCATGGATTAGTGTCCTCGTTTGTTTATTTTGCGAAAACCAGAGACACGGGCAGGGCCGTAGGCGATGGTAATAATCTCCGTGCGTCTGTCTAGTAGTTTCTCCGCCGAATCTGGCGGAAATAAATAACGGACATGGGCAAATGTAACGTAAGCTGTTCGCAAAAAAAAAAAAAAAAAAATTGAAATTTAGACATTAAACCGTTTTCTATTCCTGACAGTGGCTTAGTGCGGTGCAGTTTTGTTGGTTGTGTGCTATAACAGGTATATTTATATAGCACAATTAAGCGAAATACACATAAGACGTCCAACACATGCCGCGAACACGATAAAACCCCGAAATCAAACAAATTGAAGCCAGCTGATGGCGGCGACTGCACCAGATCCGGCCAGCAAGTACTGAGATGAAAAGGTTTATGAGAAAGGAAATTTAGGGGAGGAGGAGATGAAAGAGCCGAGCTCTGATTAGAATATAGACGCAAACGTTAGCTGTCTTCGTCTCTACCCGCTGTCTCCCTTCAATAGAGCTAACAAGAGCGTCGTGTGATCCTCAATCAGTGTCTCGCGTTCGAACACAGGACTCCGGCGTTCGGCAGTCGAATATGCTCAAACATTGAGTAGAGACAATGACCAGTTACTTTTCCGTCGATCCGCTATCTTTTAAAGCGAAAGCATTAGCTGTCCCACGGAGCGAAGCCGGCGATTTCTGCAACAGCGAAACGGGCAATAAATTCCCATTAGCTGTGACGCGTCCTCTCAAATGGTTCGTCACGGAAGCCAGCGGGGCCGCTCAATGTCAAAGCGGACGCCCCTCAAGAATAAAACACAAAGAAAAGCACAGCATCAAAGATGCATCGTCACGGAAGCCAAGGAGCCGGAGGGGGCGCTTCGCTTGCTACAGTGGGTGAGCGTGATGTCACAGCCGGAGCGCCGTGTGAAAAAGGAAGACGTGGCGAACTGCTTGCAGGAATGCGCTGCGTGTAGGAATGCTTTCGCTTTCTTACACGTAAGCACCCTCAAGTGTCTTCAACGAATTTTTAGAGCTCGGCGCTCTGACGTCCCCGCGCTCTCTCATTTCCTTCTCTTTTTCTCTCTGTCGCCGTGTGCATCAATTCCAATGTGCGCAAGTCCACAGCCCAAAGTGTTATCTCTACGGCCCAGTACGCGCGTGTTCGCTGCTTGGGAAATGGAGCAAAGCATGGGCCATGCGCACGAGCTATGCAAAGAGAAGCACTGGCATCCATTGCATGGCCTTACGTCAGAGCCGTATTCGCAACGTTCAGCGGTTGTGGTACCGCGGTGTGAGAATCACGCACCCTAGCTCCTGGATGATCTGCTTCACAAGGAAGGTGATTGCCTATGCCTTCGTGACCTAAAAGAAAAAAAAAGGAGTAAGGCTCTAACACAGGTCGTATAAAGCAAAACTAGAAATACTTTTGCGTCGCAGACCCAGCCTCGTATTTCTATTCTACGACGAAAACCCGGATGAAAGTCATTTTTATGCAAAGCGCTGGATATCCTGACTTATGCAAGTACCGCTGTCCTTTGATCGTGCCGCGGGCGCTCCTATGGGATGCCGGCGAAGCGTCGCAACTTTTGCACATGGCGCATCTCACATCCGGACGCGGACGCTGCTATTGGTCTGCTGTTGCTGCCGGTGACGCGCCGCCGTTTCCGAGTACGCTCCTATTGGTCTATCTGTAGATGCCGCCGCCGCGCCGCCGCGCCAAACAAGATTGGGGGCGATGCTCCGCCATTTTTTGGCTCAAATGCGTCCCAGCATGCAGCAGCCTTGCGGTACTTGTTTATAAAATCAAACTCAGCGCTTTATTTTTATGGACACCAGTGCGCCCCTAATAGGTTGTGAAAGTTGCGAATATAAAGAGAGTTTGGGAAATCGCTGTGAAGTATAGGAGGCAAACGAGGAGGCGCCATTGGCCGAAAGCGGGCTGCGAGTGTTCAAGGGCGTGTTCGCAAATTCTAGTGTGGCCAACCAGATGCCGCAAATAATAATGCCCTGGCGGTTGTCGCGAGAAAAAACATTAATAGATGCGTCAGAGTAACTCTCGGTGTCTGAAGTAGTGTCCCACAATCTGTTTCGATTACGGTAATTCGAAATTATGGTGGAAGATATGTAAAGATATTGAAGAGATCAAACGCGTGCGCGACTACCAGAACGATCGTCTTAATCTGTGCAGCAGGCACCAAGGGCCGGGAGCCTGCCGTCCAAGCAAAACAGAGTTCGAGCGACACATTTGTTTTTTACATATTTTTGTATGATCATAATGGAACAATAACGTGCACCATATCTTTAACGGTGAAGAGTCAATAGATTTAACTCTTTATCACTTGTTGAAACTGTTTCTCGCTACCTCGGCTAAAGGATTATTTTCGTATCCTGGTTCGCCAGGAGAACTTGTTAAGCCTTTTATCTGCGTCTGGTGCACGTCCTGGCTCTGCCCGTTCATTCCATTGATCGAATTTTATATAAGGCTCTGGCTTAATTTAATTAATGCTTTGATTATTGCAACAATCTTTATTATAATCCTCTCATTAGAATGGGATATATGTATAACATTCACTTTTTCAATATGTGCCTTTATAATAGAAAGTTTAATTACCTTGTCAAAGAGGTGCATTGCACTTTTAACTTAGATATTATAGTTAAGCTTTGTCGATTAATGCAGCTGAAATCTATTTGTTGTGTAGCTGTGTTGACACCAATTTATTGGTGTTAACACAGCTACGCGGCACGGCACAGCCATGACAGAATAAGCTTGTTAAGAAGAAATCCCTTCTTAACACGCTCAATTATTAAAACCAGCCTGGAGTTGAAACCCCTAGCCGTTAGAACCAAACTAGCCCGCCTTGTTTTCTTTCACGGCATCTACAACTCATTATCGGAATTTCGTAGCCTCTAACTTCAAGATACATGTTAACATTTCATTGTGCCGCGATCATCCACTCAAAATGTAGCCTCTCTTCTTCAGAACTAAAACATTCCAAAATTCCTCCCTTTTACTTGCTCTTGGCGACTGGAATTCCTTAATCGCTCACACCGTCCATGAAACTGATACCAATCAATTTTGCGACATTTGTAAATCCCATATGTGAAGTGTGATCACCGTACGCTTTTCAATGTTTTGCTGTTTACCTTTTATTTTTGTTCATTGAATGTTGTATTTATTTCACCCCCCCCCCCCCCTTTCCTCTAATGCATACCAATTGGGATACCTTTGAGGAAATAAAATCTGAAAACATGATGAATTGTTCTTAACATAATGATCAAACTGAATCGAATCGACTCTTTCCACAAACTACTGCTCAGTAGACCCTTGTGTTAAGCGCAGTTTTGTGTTACACTCGAGTAAGGTAAGCATTTCATGACGACGAGGAAGTCCCCGCCGTTCCATCAAATTGTATGCGTGCACTCGCTTCTAATATTGAATCATAAAAGGCTTCTTAACGGAAGGCCGTACTCCCAAAGATGCGTCTGTCCGTGTGTTCGTCTGTCAGCCCGTCCGTCCGTGCCTATTAGCATAAATAGTTTAGGTCGCGTCACGTCACCAGACGTCAATGTGACGTGGTCAAGTGATGTTATTGGTCCCCCAAGAAGCGTTTTACAACTAAACGTAGCGGAAAAATGAAAGCGATTTGAGCTATAAACCAATTCAGGCCTCGCTACGTCCTGTGACGTCACGCGACATTGTTACTTGATGTAAGTGACGACGCGGAAAGCGTTTTGCTGCTAAATGTAGCTGGGAAACTATGTGTTTACTCAAACCACAATTCCAGTCGCGTCGCATGACCTGACGTCCCGCGACGTGAACTCACGCGGTTACGTGTCCCTGTAACCATCCCCGGTCACGTAACGTGAAATAATAAGAAATATAAATGTTCCTTTACGTCCAGAAACGAGTTTCTAATATATTCTAAACAAATTCAAACAATCGCTTCGTTAATATTGTAATTCATGCATTCTATGACTTTGAAAACAATGTACTCGGCAAATAATTAATGAAAATCTGTCTGGGAACTATATTACCATAGTATAACCTCCAAAAAGGTTACTATTGCTCACTGTAGTCACGCTCGTAACGAATATTCACGTTTGCGTAAAGAAATACTTGTTTTCAGTCGCAAAGGTATGCATTTCCAGTTAGCGTTTTATTCTTCTAAAGGGCGCCAACTTCGTCAAAACTGTTTTTCGATTACCAACTGAAATAATACCTTAATTTCGTTTAATTGTAAAACAACGGTAGAAACTGGTATGATTTTTTTTTTCGGTGAACTGAGAAAAGCAATTTTAGTCCTCGTAAAAATGCCACAGAATTAGACACAGACATGTCAAATTTCTGGTGCCCGCCTGAATTTAATTTTAATGTATCCCCAGCTTATACTCATCCTCATGGCCCAAACGTTTTGCCTGGGAACCACATCTTGAAATGGAATAACCGTCTTCAGTCCGAAGGCAGTAATGTTTTTCTGCAGTTCTTTCGCTCAATGAAAATAAGCAAAAACTGCGAGATATTTATTTAAAACCTGTAAAACGTCCGCGAGGGCCCATGTTCGTAAAACGTGTAACGACTTTCGGCAAAATATCAAATTCCCTGGTGAGCAATTTATGCATTCAGCCTTAGGCAGAGTGGGGCATTTTTCTTTTTTTATACCGGTCATAAAACTTACTGCCTCGATAAGGTAAGTAGATATTGCCTTTTTAGAGCTTATACTTACGGGGAAAAGGACGCGTTTTGCTTCCCTCGGGACACAGCTAGAACAGTTTTCGCCAGTTCTCGGGATCACGAACATTGTGATAACGGCGTTGAAGTTTACGTACTTCTCGTATGGAAACATTATACCTTCATTTTTTTTTAAATTTTATTTCAACATAGGTCGTTTCGATTAAAAATTACACAAAACAAGCGTACTCAATGTCTCGTACTGAAATAATAAAAAAACAAAGAGTGGTTAGCCGCGTAAGTTAATTGTGGCTATCAACCTGACACTTAACGATGGATTAAAAACGTAACATCGTTTATTGAGCGTTTATACACTAATAAAATCGAATGTATCGCTTGGTTGGTATTTCATTACTCATATGTTGAATGTTTTATCAGGACGCACTGTAGTCATTGACAGTTCAAGAAAGACGGGGCCTGGCTTATGGCGTTCAGGCTTTGGTTTCTTGAATTGTCCTTCGGCGCTCCTATCAGCTAAGTCCGCATTCTCATTGACTATTGAGAAATAAAATAATGCACAGGAACTCTCCAAACTCTGCGTTTCTTAAGGCGAAAAAATGGGGTTGTGTGGATATCTATACATCGTGTAGTTGGTTAGCCATTTCAAAGTTGCGACGAGTCACTCGCTGCAGATGAGCAATTTAGCCAGTGCAGTACAACCACTAGCCTGGTGTTTCTAACGTTCACCACGCAGTAGTGATACACGACAGCACGCCGGTACGATGCTCATCCAGATCGAAACGGACAGGGGGTGGGGGGGTTGATCCCAGTATCCTTGGGTTCTGCAGTGCGAGCTTTTGCACCACGTGCTCTGAGCTTGTGTGCGCTAGCCCACTCGGCCACCGATCCCCCTCTTTCTTAAGGTGTCAGTGACTCTACAGTGTTGCACAAGAAATCGGTAGTATTGTCGAATTGCTCTGCCGAATGAAAAATAAAGATAACGTTTTTAATAATGTAATGTACACGTGGAGATCAGGCACGTGAAATCAAGGACACAAGATAGCTTGACCAAGCCTTTTGGAAAGCTTTGGCAATAAAAAAAAAAAAGTAAAGGAAAATCAAGCTTGGTAGCCTCGACTTCAAGGATGTAAACTCCAATAATTCCTCTCGAGAAAAGAAATGGAGCAGACGTAATTTCGTTAGGATTGATTTTCTTTCAACATTAATTGGGAAAATGAATGGCCATGAATTACGAGCTGATATCCGGTGATGGAAACAAGACACCGTGTTTTTTGGGCTTTTATTGGACACCGCAGATCGAAAGCTAGGCTCTCCAAAAGACGAACCAATTAATTTGAAGAGACATCATGATGCCAAGGTCATCGCTAGAAAAGACGCGCTCTTACTCCGTATCGGCCACAGAGGAGCTGCCTGCTTTGGAAAAAAAAGGGGGGGGGGGGGGGGGGAGGGATGAGTTAATTCTGGACGCAAAATATTTTCTATGCTATTCAACATTTTGTCCAAGTCACACAAGTTAGAAACTGACGACGTGTTCTTTTTTTTTTATCGAAAACTAGTTTTGTGTAGAGCTTTAGCGAGTTGGCGCATGATACATAGCGCCTGGTGTGTATTATCGTGGACATATGCGGCTGTAACATGGGCAAGCACTTTGGTGTCGTTTGCTTGGCACCTAGCAAACCACCAATAGCCAATTCACACGACGGACCGAATCGCGATTTTTGTCCGCGGACCGTGTAGCACGTGACCGGCACGTCACCAATTCCTGCGATCCGCGCCTCGTCCGCGGACACGCGGACTGATAAAGTCGAGCGCCTTTTTCACTCGCGGATTTTTGGCGGGACATACGTTTAGTCTGGCAACGGTGCATTGTCTTCTTCTTTTTTTTTGTTTGTGAACGATGAAAATAAAAATGGAACATTGTTGTAGTTTGTGCGTTCGCTGTTTCATTTTGTCGCGCGTTTCTTGATTTCACGTGTGAACGAAACTGCAGAGACGTGTCTGGCTGACGCGACGCATGTTCCGGTACTCCTCCGGGTCCGCGTCAAGAAGCTCCCGTCAAAACTGGTCTAGCACGCCGCGATAATTCTTACACGTCCAATCAGGATTTCACCGAGCAAGACCTCTCTTGTGGCTGTGGTGTACTTGAGTGTTTTGCACGAGCGCGGAGTGCGTGAAGGCATATCCAAACGCCCCTCCGCGAGCCCACACTCTAAAAAAAATGGAGGAAAAAAGTAGCAACGGCGCGTCTTCCTCCCTTCTACTGACGCGCCCCCAAGCGGACACGAGAAGGAGGGAGGAACGAGACATTTTCCTCCTTCTCCAGGCAGACTGGAGAAAGCTTTCGTCCTCCCGACTCAACTTCTTTCGGTTTCGTTTTCGAGCAGGTCGTGCACGTTGTTTAATAAATGCTGTTGAGTTGATTGAGCTTCAGCGGCAGCGAAGGCCGCCTGTAATTCCGTCTTCTAGTCCAAACGTGCAGAGCATTTCGGTTGCATTGACGTTTTTATCACTAATTTTATGAAACGAGCAAACGAAGCCGCTAGAAACGGCGAAGTTCCGGAGCAGTGCCAGCAGTGCCACGTACACTGGGAAAGATGGCCGTCTCCGAATTGCGGGGCTCACGCGGAACTACAGTAGCGAAACCACGCGGAACTGTGTCGACGTTCTCGACGTTATGGAAATCGCAGGAACTGCGTCCAAGACAGGCAGGTTTTGCTGCCGGCTGCCTGGGCGCCTTTCTTGCTGAGTTCGGTTCTGTTTTCCGATGCCGAGTGCGACCGGCGTTCAACGTGGTTCTGTATTTGTGCGTGTCAGCAACATAGCAGCAACATCGTGATGGCAGTGTTGTGGATTGTGAACAGAAGACTGGAATTATCGCCGATGTGACCGTGTGTTCGCGTATCAGTGGTGTAACAACAAGATGAGATGACGTAAACTGTCGGGCATTGATGCCGCTGGTCGGGCCGTGATCGGACGGGGTGGGGTGTCGCAGGTTGACATTCCGCTTTACATTAAAAAGTTTAATACCACTTGAGGGGTTAGGTGCAATCGATCGACGTGCGGATAGTCATGTTGGAACGCTGGTCTGAACAGTAAGCTCCTATCGTACAGTGGCCAATGTGACTGTCGGTTGTCTCGTGCCCGAGAGCGATTGCGCTCTGGGGAAATGACTGAACAGTACGAAATAATGACGGAAAGTAGGTATATTTACAGTGTGGAATTTTAGCATGAAAAAAGAATAGTAGGTAAAATCGAAAAAAAAAAGCTACCCTTTATTTCGCTGTTTAAATATACTACGGTCCCTGGAGAAACTGCCCTCAAAGTGCGCGCTGGGATGCTCGCAAGAAGTTTTCGAGCTCGCCACGGCGTAGCTCCGTACACTTAACACCTGCCGCAAGTCGCGGCTTTGACTGCATTCAAGTTGATCGAAAAGCGATCTCTCAGCCCGTGAAGCATCACTTCCAGCTGAGTGAATATCCGCTCTACAGAGATTAATTCAAGACGGCAATTGCAGCCTTGCGCGAACAGCACAAATAGAAAAACAAACACTACAATAGAAATAGAGGCTACGACGTGCCGCGCGGGGAAACAAACTCATGGCTTCGAACCGCATTGGAGCGGCTTGATTTATTGGATTTCAAATATTTACGGCATGATCGAGCGTTCGCTTTTTAATAAGAGATTCATCCCTTGAGTCATTCAAAATACTGTCAAAGGTATGACATTGCTAGAAAAAAATCAACATGCTGGGAATATTTTTTATTGTTTATTCAGTCACCGAAAAATTCCGTACGTTCAAAACGACCAGTATAAAAGACGGAAAAGCAGAGCTCGAGTGTAGCGTTCGGGTTAGTGTGCCGTTGAATTGATGTTTGTATGTGCAGTGTATGTGCTCAGTGTATGTTCACGTGGTGCTTGTAGTATGTGTAATGTGAGTAAAGGAGAGGCTCCCGAAGATCCGTAAGCGCAATAGTGGGCTGAAGAAATAAAAATATTTTTTTGTAGAACATGAATTGGGCAGTACCTAGCGCCACCTAGCCTAGCTACTTACTTGCAATTACTCTGCTTGACCCTGCCATCTAGTGGCAAGCGATTTAACATTTCACGCTACGCGATAAACAGTGGCTTCGAGTTAGTTCTTTTGAGAGCGGCTTTTGGTTTCGCGGATTGGGTTTGCCGTTCCTCCGTGATGTGCGGTTGACGAAGTAATAGTGACTCGAGGAACACCAAAGGTAAGACGTAAAGTGCGCGAAGTAACTGGGTATCGGTTGTCTCCGTTTAACATCGCAGTGCTGTCGACGAGAAGACTGAGTAACTGCTTTCGAAACGCAAGTTTCTGTACCTGTGGGGGGAATCTGGCTTCGGAAATAAACACAGTTCGCGGAAAGCTCGTGTTACGCTTTTATTTGCTGCTCCTCTCGTCCCGTACAAGAGACGTAGCGTCCTCGTTAAGCCTTATTGAGCTCGATTTGCTCGATTCAGGGCCGCCATAATGAGATGCAGGCGACGGAGGAACTTTGCTCCCCTGCTTCAGGGACGAAAGTTCCTCTCTTTCTGAAGGAACATAGGTTACAAGACCGTTCCTCCCCTAAGGGAGGACTATCGATACCCTTTTTTCTAAGAGTGCAGACCTTCGTCGCTTTTAAGCGGAACCCTTCTGGAGCAGAACCATGCCTGTGTCACTCTCATGCTTTGGGTCACTAAAGCTAATGGCGGTTCTCTCGAAGCCTATCACGGTGATTTTGTCTCGATCTGTACGTAACAGTGGCGTACGATTCATTATCGCGGTAGCCAACGTTGATTTCTCTCTTGGACAACGGTGCCACGGTGCGATGTTGGAGTTTCGCGGCACTGTGGGGTGGCGAACAGGTTCGGTCCGTCCTCGATGACGTCTGCTCGTCGTGTCCCTCGGGTGGATGCGCTTGGCAGACGGACGAGCCGCGGGCATGTCGTCACGTGATCAATTTGTCCGCGGATCAGTCAGTCGTGTGAATCGACAATAAAGGGGTGGTGAGGCCCTGCGCCTGCACGGTGCTGGGAGTGCGGAACGACCACCGGTCGCATGCTATCAAGGCCAGATGTAATAATAATAATAATAACATTATACTTCACCACAGATACATGTGGTGAACGGGAGGCCAGAGAAAAAGCTGCATGAACGCAGCTTGACGAAGCTCCAGTCAGCAGCTACGACACGACACATAATATGTATTTACAATAAACATTTCAGTTTTTTGGGCATTTATATGAGCATAAATAACATATGCATAATCGAGATTTGAAAAAAAAAAACAATTAGAGATTATTATTCTTTGAAAACTGAGTAACATCTATATTCCGAATAAAATAATCATCTAATAAGATAGGTAGTGTGTAACCTATTTTCTGCTTACCATAATTGTTTCTGAATTTCAGAATCTGCCAAGGCTGGCGATGTCTAGACGAGTAATAACTTTTTTCTTTTAAATCAGCGAGTTCGAGGATTATATCGTTACGTCCATACGCCGCATACCTATATGTGATAGTTAATCGATAATCATGCATCTGATGTATTTTAAGAATTTTGTAGAATTTGAACAATGGTTGTGTTGGATGTATGTATGGAACATTTGCAATTATTCTTGCGACTTTTTTTCTGTAGTCAATGTATTGCATTTAAATTTGACATGGATGTATTGCCCCAGACTAAGTTACAATAGCACAAATGGGAATAGAATAACGAATTGTATAGCGCCCTTTTTACACTCGTGTTAAGAACATGTCCATGTTTATTCATAATTCCTACTACTTTTCCTAGTTTAGTGAAAATATATTTAATGTGATCCTTCCATAGCAAGTTTTCAGAAAATATAATTCCAAGCGTTTTAATACTATATTCAAACTCAATATTTAAAGTTCCAAAGTTGAGGGGTTAAGGTGTCCTCAATACTATGTTTCTTCAAATATTTTCTACACAATTCATTAGATTATCTAGCAAAACTCTGAAGAACGTACTATACGAAACTGCCAGTGGTAGCGGGTTGTAATATAGCCAGATGGGACTACGATAGTATGTTTCTTCAAATGTTAGGCTAAACAATCTAATATTTTAGGAAGCCAAATTTCATTAATGTTTTTTTCTTCTTAAATTCCTCTTTGTTTTGTGGGTCGTCAGATATGACCGGAAATATATGGGGTGAGAATTGAAGACTTTAATGGTAACAAAAGCTCTCCCTATTTATTTTAATTTTCCATCAACCGACCCAAAAATTCGAGAGGGATGTAAAGTCACGTTAACCAACGGGCTTGCTCTTTTAGTTCTATCAAGTACCTTCTGCTGATGTATACAATCTGCTGGTCTCACGTTTCCTAGATAATTAGGTAGACAGAGAGTGGATATTTATAGTTCTTGTTTTCGAATATATCCTTGACGAATGGAGAACTATTGAAGCCGTCTGGGTGGATCTGAGGTATAGCTCCGGCCTACGAATCCGCAGTTGGCTGATGCGACTAACCACCGAGATGCCCGAAAAATCTGTCGGAGGCTCATTGCGGAGAAGGCGACATGTAACCGATATTTCTGTCGCAATAGAAAAAAAAAAAAAACACTCATTTAATATATTGTTGTATCGCAGGCGCTCGGGACGGCGAGGCCCGAATAAAAATGTTCATTCGCTCTCTCTTTCTCTAATTCTCTGATGTGCAGCGAGCCAACCTCACAAGATGGTCCAGTCCGGTGTCACGGTATACGACAAGCGCCAGGGAAAGCCTTCTGTGACTACAAAAAAGGAGGCGAAACATATCCGTCATTTCCGTCAGCCATTGGAGGCCTACTGGTATATGGTTTCATTGCCTTTTTTGGGCTTCTCTAATTTACTATAAAAAACACGCACAAAAAAATTCTAGTTAGAAATTTAAATGACGACAAAAAAGTTAGCGAGTCAAGATACTATATTAGTTTTCGAAATTCAACGACATACAAAGATGCGTAATCCTTTCTGCAATAGGGGGGCATTTCATCCGAATGCCACCCAAATAATGTGGGAATGGGGACTCTCTATTTATTTCAAGAATTTATATATGATAGCGCTTTCCCTGACATGAACGGACCAGGAAAGAAGTTTGAGAGAGGTGCAGAATACCTCGAAATCACAGTTTGATTTTTAGCAAATGTGGATGGGATTCTCGAACGGACATTACAACATTTAATATTTGTGACGTACTAGTGATTCGCGGAATTCTTTTAGAAGCAATTTTTGTTTGTTATTTTTATATTTTTATGCCGCAAAACTATTCTTTCATTACAATTTTACTTTAAATTGGTATTGCTAATCTAAACTAGCAGCTCAAAAATGCAACAAAGCATTTATTAAAAAAAATAATATCTATGTGCCTATTTGTAGAAAAGCAAAATTTTGGGCGGATCGGCGGTTATTATATTGAAGAAAACCCTTTTGTTAAAATTGTAAAGATTTTAGTGTGGTTGGCCCTAAGTTGAAACTTGAGAGCACTCACCGCCGAACTCACAAACTTCCCTTTAATTGGGGCGCCCCTCCACTTCCTCATAGAAGGCGCGTGGGCCGGCGCTGCCCAATCGCGAGGACAGATAAGCAGCCTAGGCCGCCTATCCGTTGTCGCGATTGGCCAGCGCGGGCCCTCGCGCCTTCCTCGAGAAAGTGGAGGAGCTCCTCAATTAAAGGGAAGTTTGTGAATTCGGTGGTTAGATACAAGCATTGCTTGTCCTTTTTTATGGTTTATGTAAAATTTGTAATATATTCTGCTTTTAGCTTTGACTGTTAAACTCATGTTTCTATTTGCTGGCTTCACCACAATGTCGTTAGTTGTGGGGATCATGAATATTACGTGCTACTATTTCAAAAAATTGTTTTTTTTTTTGCCTTATCGCTCGCACATTTATGAGAATATCCCAAAAATATTAGCTAGCCAAAAATGGATGGAGGCACTTACGTGTTCACCCACCCATTGTCGACTCGAACCACAAACCCGGGTATTTCAAGCACTTTACTTTAACTCCAGCATGAGGAGATTTATTAGTAGTACGATCTTGTTAATATAGTATTAGAGTGGGCAATGCACAGAAAGAAAGTAAATACCAATGGCTGTCCCATATGCCAGTGCACTGGTTCTCAGCCACTGACGTTTCGGGGATCATCTGCCCAGTCAGGTTTCGGGGAGGGAGCTTACAACTGAAATGACAATTTGGTGAATGACGCAAAGTAGAAGCAAAGAAACCAACTTTGCAGCCTTGAAACAAAACAATCAAACTATGGTTAGGCTGTATAAGGTTTCATATAAATTAATCAAATAAATCAATCAATTAAAAAAAAGTTTTAGTGCTCGGCTTGATTAATGGTGTAAGGCAGGGGTGGCCAAACTGCGGCTTGCGAGCCACATGTGGCTTTTCGCGAGTCCAAGTGCTGCTCGAGGCTCCTGGTAAGCGTGCACCATCCTTCTCTGCCTGTGTCACCAAGACAAAAAGAGTTCTAGAATTAAAAAAAAAAGCTCACTGTCTTCGCAGCCTTGTACTAAACTGCGTGCACGCATCTGGACAGCCTTTTGACACATGGGCGTGTCCAGTGATCCTGTTGTCTTTATTGCTCTGGAAAGCGTTTCGAACCGTATACAGCTAACTCTTGTCAGGAGCTATGGCTGGCTAGCGTACCATGCATTTATTTTTGCTTAGCGGTTAAAGAGACGTTCTGCTGCCTTGTGTTACTTGTTGTAGTCGACATTTTCTCTTGTTCCTTTTACAAAGGACTGTTTTCTTCATATCGTTTCTGATTAATATCGCCCCATACCCTACTTTCTTTCCTGGGAATCTTCGAACTTTTATAGTTCGTCTGCGGTTCCATCCTCATGTCACTCTGGCCAACCCTGGTTTAAGGCTTCAGGGATATCAAAAAGGCCTTCAGCGACCCCAAAGTGCCAGCGGACCACCATTTGAGAAACAATGTGCTAGAGGTTATTGCTGGTGGTGTTGTCAGTGGGCAGTCCTGTATGTCGGGTTGTATTTCAAGCATAAAGCGGCATGGACCAAACCTACTAATATTTGATCCCGGTTGCCGGGATAACTGAAATCACATTTCAATATTTACGGCGCTGATGCGTGAAACGCAGCTTCCTCTTCAGTACGCCGCTTGCGAGCACGCTTATTTTCAACCATTTTCTGAGCAAAAAAAGCACCACCGGTGCTTTAATTTTTGTAATTTCAGAGACAGGTGTAGAACACCAAATTGTACCCTAAGCATGCGCCTAAGAACTGATGGAAAGGAAAACACGAGAGCACGCGGGGACCTCAGAAAGCCGATCTCTGGTTGGAATGCCTAGTGCATAAAACTAATGCTAGGGGCCTTTGTCTCCAATGCACTCGTCGAGCGTGTTAGAACGCGGAATGCCGGCGTCCGGCGTTTAACTTTCGCATTCGAACGAGCTTTCCGACTGCAGTGAGGACAAAAGCAGCTAGCTAAAGGTCTACTCAATAATCATTCCAACCAGAGCCCGGAGCTCTGACGCCTCCGCGAGCTCTCGTCTCCTCCTCATTCTCATGGCTAATTCCACTGGTCTATTTGTAGCGCGTCGGGATCAGTTGACCAGATCCGAGATAGAGCAGGTGATCCGAACGTAGTCGCTCCGCGTCCAGATCCCCACTGGGACATTACCACCCTTCAGGGATCGGCGGACGCCTTCCCGTCACTCACCTTCCCGGGAATCCGCTTCTCACGGTCCCGGATCTCGAAGCACATGTTTTCGCAATCGTGTCGCTAACAGACAAGTGTTCAACGCACGAGCGAAGTTAATCATGATGTGAAAGATGCGTGTCGATACGCGATGTGCATTAGCGTATAGCCCACTTGCCTCTTCATCGGAATACGCGTGAATGGTGTCCGAGTACGTGCCGATTTTCGGCATCTTCTGCGGAGGCCTCAAAATGTAGTCGAATTCATGCGGGACATAAGCAAAACCTCGCCGTCGTCTCTGCTACTCAAGCCGCTGCTGCTGGAGGAGCTGCTCGAGCAACGTGACGACGAACTTTCATCAAACAGCAGCATCAGTAAAGACGGCGGTACTTGGCAAGAGGCCATTACGAATTTTTCCGAGGCGAGGTGTTCGGCGAGAAAGAAAGTCACCTTTGCGCGTCAAGGACTGGCTGGGCTGGCTTCCGGTCGAATCCACCGTAATCGGCGGAGCGACTTCTCTCATATCCGGATCGATATCTGGATGAGGAAGGGAAGCTGATCCAAAACTACGAGTAAAACACATCTGTCTCGATCCCGATCACCCGGTGAAATAAGCGCGCTCCGGAAAGTCGATCCCGGCTCGCACCAGAACGACCGTGGAATTAGCCATCAGTATTGCGACGGATACCGTTGTGAGCGGGAACAAAGGGGCCACATGTTTCCTCTTCAGCCCGCTTCTTCTCATAAGCTTAAAGATAAGAGATAGTCTTTAACCATAGATGACATTAATAAACAATACGGGTCATTTCATGCCAAATGAGACGCAGCAATTTTTTATGTCGGGTTTGTACAAAAATAATAATCAGAAAAAAAAACTATAAACTAAAAAAAAATATTTGTCAAAAATTAGTTTTATATTTGCCGATATCACGCTCTCAATTTTTGAAATTTGCATAAAACCAATGTAGTTAAAAAATTGCAAAGAACCGGTTGCGTACCACACAAATTTAGGTGGGCATGTAATTACATTAAAAATGCCTCATCTTACATTAGGATACAAAGAGTGAAAGACGCCATTTTTAATCCAAATTGGAGCTCATCAGAAAAGAAGACTTTATGAGGTTTCTTTATTTTTTAGCCATACTGGATTGGGGTGTTAGCTGCAATACCCCGTACGAACATGTCATAGATGGACTGATATATTTCATATATGGCGTATATGATTATATAAAGTCAAATATGGCCATATACCGCCATATATGGGAGCAGATACGGCTAGATATCGCCATATAGGTGGGCAAATACTGCCATATATGGCCATAACGGTGCGTAGATAGGCCATATATTGCCATATGCGGGTGTAAATACGACCATATATCACCTTAAAAAGGTCTAATACTGCCATATATAGCACGTTCACGACATATATGGGTAAAAATAATTCCCCTGATAATGATATTAGTTCCCGTTTCGCTCGTGCAAGCAAAAAGTTATATGTACTCGCGAACACACTAGTTGATTTATTTATATTGCATGAGTCTCATATGTAATTAGTTAACTATTGTTAACATCCTTAAAGTGAAGTTATTCCAAATATTTGACACAATTAATCAATTGCTCATTTTGAAGACTGAAAGACAAATGAAATTTGGTTGTATGTTTGACATGTAGCAACATGACGAAGTGCATAATATCGGAAAGCGAGTTAATCAAATAATGAATTTTCGATCGCAGCTTTTAGGCGCCCGTTTCCGTGTTAAGCGGTGTCGGCGTCGCCGTCGGCATCGGTGTAACCGCCCCGCTAAATTTAGCGAAAAATTGAATTGGTGCTTATGTCATGTGTCGTCAATTTTCCCGCTAAATCTAGCAGTGAAACTAATTTTGTTCATGTTTCCCCGCTAAATTTTGCGGGAAAACACGAACCGTTAGCTTACTGAAGATGCAAGGTGCTACTTCGTCGTCGCAAATCCTTTCCCCTCCGAACGGCTGCGAAGCCGTTGCGCCCGGAGCACCCTATGTAGCATCTTTCAAAAACCGTTCAAGCAGCATCGCAACCATCCGTTTTCGAGCGTCGGCGATTCATTGTGTGTTGAAATTTGGAAGATGTGCTGTCCGTGGTGTCTTTTATGTGTAACTCTTTCGTAAAAAAATTGAAGTTTAAAAACGCGTATCTAACAGTGTACACATAATTTTAAATTTATTTGTAATACATTTATTTATTTATTTATTTATTTGTGGACATCGGGCGGAAAAAAATTGTCGCGCTTAGTTTTTCATTTAAGATTATAATGTTGGTTATTCGGCGTAAATCATACTATCTTCAAACTTACATCGTTTTGGGTCGCTTTTGGGCTGGACAGCTTCTTTGGAAGTTAAAAAGCTGGACCTCCAGAGAGCTGTCCTGTTCACTCGGTATTGACAGCAGGGTAGAGGCTATGCGTGTTTTAGGCCAATCGTGTCTCCGGTTAGGGTCACGTGACTACAGTCTAGAAGCTGGTGATATGGCAGAACACGGCACCTGCTCGAAGCCCAAGGCCAGACTTAGCACTCACTGCATTATCGACCTTGGGTACAAGTGACAAATCCTCTTGTTTTGGTCATTGTTGGGATGCCCCAGAAGATAAGCCTTATGTGTGTGCACTCCCGTTTTGGCCTTTTGTTTCTCTCCTTTTCTATCTCTCCCTAAGCTGAAAGCGTGGTAGAAGGTGCGCACTTGCTGAACCAATCAGCCGTAGACTTTTTATCGCTTGACTCCGCTCTCTGTGCGCGGGAAATGGCAGAAGCGTGGTCGCGTGGTGTGACGGATGGCGCATTAGCCGTTGGCAATCTCCTTGCGGACCTAGTTTGGCGTGTGGCGTGCCCTGCATGGCTGCTGTGGATTCTGCATCTGTAGTAAACGGCATCTCGTTCGAAAAGACCTACCCATATGTCGGCAACAAGCGATTTATTTATTTATTTATTTATTTATTTCAATATCCTCAGGGCCCATAGGGCATTACAGAGGGGGCGGGGCATATAAGAATTCATTCAAAAGAAAATACAAACGTAAAAGGCAGTGATTAAAACACAACCAATTCGACAAAATATTAACAAAAGTGATTAGTAAGCGCTTCTTTAAATAAATCAAGTGATGGGATAGCTGCTAAAGATGCTTGAAGGTGGTTCCACTCAGAAGACGTTCTTGGTATGAAGGAGTCGTTGTATGCTTATGTCTCACAGTGAGGAATGCCGACCTTGAAACGATGATTAATGCGTGAAGAGATATATGCGGGGTTGAGGAATAACGTATCTTTTAGTGAAGCGTTGAAGTGATAAATTTTGTAGAAAAGGCATAGACGAGATATTTTTCGCCGTAAGGAAAGAAGAGGCAGGGAAAATGAGGTTTTCATAGATGATACACTAGCGGTGCGATGATAGTTAGAATAGATAAAACGTACTCCCCGATTTTGAACAGCTTCAACGTTAGTCACAAGCGTTGTATGCCCGGGGTCCCAGATTGACGAGGCGTACTCTAATTTTGATCGAACCAGAGTTTTTGTACAGAAGCAATTTTAAGGATATTGGGGCTAAAGATAAGTTTCTTTTCAGGTATCCAAGCATAGATTTAGCGTTAGCGATAATATGATCAGTATGTAATTTCCATGAAACGTTAGAAGTAATGTGAACACCAAGATATTTGTAAGACGTCACAGATTCCAGTAGGTTGTTAGAAATTGAGTATGGTGATGGGGACGTGTTCCGACGGGAAACCCTCATGAATTTGCATTTGTTAGTGTTAAGAGTCATTTTCCATAAGCTACACCATTCGGATACAGCACACAGGTCACATTGAAGTAGTGTTGCGTCAGAATCGTTAGTTTTTTCACGATAAATTACACAGTCATCGGCTAATAAGCTTACTGAGGATGATACACACAGTGGTAAGTCATTTATATAAATAATGATCAAAAGAGGTCCTAAAACAGAACCTTGTGGGACACCAGAGGTAACAGGACTAAGGGAAGAATTAGTTTCATTCGCACAAACATATTGAGATCGATTAGTTAGGAAACATTTAATCCACGACAAAACATTAGGATCAATGTTAAGTTTGCTAAGTTTAAAAAGTAAGAATTTATGAGAAACTTTGTCAAAAGGTTTGGCGAAATCAAGAAACACACAGTCAACCTGGGACCCACGGTCAAGAATGGAAAGTAGGTAATTAGTGAAAGACAAAAGCTGAGTCTCACAAAAGAGAGATTTGCGAAAACCATGTTGTGAGGGTGAAAAGAAAGAATTTGATACTAAGAAATTAACTAAATGAGAATAAATAATGCGATCTAAAAGTTTACACGGGGTGCTGGTTAACGAAATGGGTCTGTAATTATGAGGATTATGTTTGCTACCTGACTTGTGAAGTGGAACCACCTTTCCTTTTTTTCCAATCATCCGGTAAGACACCAAGGTTGAGTGACTGCTCAAAAATGTTTGTAAGAAAAATTGACATGTAAAGTTTAGTGTTCTTAAGAAATTTAGAGGTAATATTGTCAACACCACACGAGGAAGAAACTTTCAAATTATCGATCAACTTTACAATCCCGTCGTAATCAAAAGCAAGCGGATCCATGGGAAAGAATGCATAATCTGAAAAAATAGGATAACCTAAACCATCATTATCAGTAAACGCCTTGACAAAGACGTCGTTCAGAATGGATGCACATTGAGCTTTCGGAAGATCAATACCCCCAACATCAGTGAGCGATACAGTCATTCCTTTAGGCCCGTTCATAACACTCCAAAATTGTTTAGGGCTATTTGCTAACATTGAAGGAAGGGTAACATTAAAAAAAGTCATTTTTGCTTGCTTGATGGCTGCCTTATAAGCATTGACAACAGATTTATAAAGCTCCCAGCGCTCAGCGAGGCCATAAAACTTTGCAGCGCGGAAAAGGCGTTTTTTTTTATTAGCAAGGCGTTTAAGAGTTACATTAAACCAGGGAGACATGTGGTTAGATACGATATTCCTACACGGGATGAATAAATTAATTAGAGAATTTACTTTGTTTTTAAACATGTTCTTCAAAGAAGCCAAAGAATTTTTTGCGATGCATTTAGTATTCGCTTCCACAAATGACAGCTTGTGCTACATCGTGTTGTTTCTTCACGGACACCTTCCTTCCCGTTCTTGTGTTTGAGTGGTTGTTCTGCCGTGCCCGTGTCGACATATATCTCGGATTACACATTTCAAGTCCGGTATCGTCAACGTAAGGCGCTGCAACCTACTTCGCGACAATTTATCGTTTTCCTACAAGTACTCTTCCAGATTACTTCTAGAATTAGGCCGTGTCCATCTCCTGACAATCGGGAGAATAATATCGCCAAAATTCTTCCAACAGTCACCTGCCATTTCCGATCTGAAATCATGTCACAACTAAAGGTAGAATGCTGCATTTTTTATTCTCCCTGTGTTTCGTGATAATACGTTCCACGGCCACTTTTTCGTGGATAAACGTTTCATGGACACACGTTTCGTCGACATTCGTTACGCAAATGTCGATAATCCTGCTCTCCCTGGGAACCAAGTTGAGCAAAATAAGGAGGAGGCGTAAAGCAGCTTATGTAAAAATCAATAAAAGATGGGACATGCTCAATATCCAAATGGTATTTTTCTTATACAGATGAAAAGTCACTTTTTGTAGATATTATAAAGGTTGCCTTATTTGATCGGGACAGATCTGGCCTTTTATGAGAGGCAGATTATTTGGCAGACCCTATATGGCATACACAGATACGGATATATAAAAATTGCGCCTATCTGGCTAGATATGCCGTATATAAACTGATATGCGTTATATGGGAATATATGCCCAATACTTTATATAACCATATCTAGTTTTTTGTATAAGTCCAGATATGCCATTTATGTAAGGGACGTTTTTCCTTTGTTCTGCTAAAACTAATTATTGAATTGCTTGTATTAAATTTAAAGTGCTTTGCTTTGTTTTGTTTAAATTAAATGTCGAAATTTCTGTTGTTAATAAACAATGGCCATATTGAGAGCCATAAAAAGTCATATGAGCTGAGGTGCCCGGAACTATCGAAATGGCCAAAAGTTCAATTAATCTACTCCGTTCAACATATCAAAACATTAGAAAAGTAGGATTTGTTCTTGCTGATAATTTTTTTTGAAGATGAGCCTCTGCGCTCATGCTTCCAGGCGCCCGCCTCGTAGGCGACGCACTCCGGCTTTCGCAGGTGAGGCGTCAGTGGTGTGAGACGCCGCTGAAGGTCTTCAACGCTCTCCGGAAAACACGTTTTATTCAGGTGAAGTGGATATTATCCCGACTTCCATGCACCCGTATCCTCTTTAGGTTACGTAATAATACTGGTGTTTTCATTTTACTTTACCTCTGCAGACGATGGAGGCCGACGAACGCCGGCCTCCATCGTCTGCTCCTCGAGTCTGGAAACGCAGACTACCATAGCCTCCTCTATACTCTCAAAGCCTGGCAGTTTGATGACGGAGCCATACAGTGCCCGTTCGTAGATTTTGCCCAGGCAGCACGCCAGAGAAATGCCCAACTCGGGCAAAGGTCTGGCAAATGTAAGGGCCCAACTTTGGCCCAGTTAGGTTTTGCACAATGGCATTAATCAGTGCCAAAGTGCGTTGCCTAACTGTAGCTCACGTTGGGCGATACTAGGGCATGCAAACGTCTGGCTCTTCTCTGGTCCGCCAAAAGTGCCGAAGTAGCGCCGTACTTGAGCCATATCTGCCAAAGCAACGCCTAATTTGGGTATTTCGGCCACGCCGAGTTTGTTTTTTTCTGGTCCGCCACAGTTCTGCCAAAGTAAGTACCAGACTTAAACCATAACTGCCAAAGCAACGCCTAATTTGGGTATTTCGACCACGCCGAGTTTAACTTTTCTCTGGTCCACCACAGTTGTGCAAAGTAGGTGCCAGACTTGAGCCATAACTGCCAAAGCAACGCCAAATTTGGGTATTTCGGCCACACCAAGTTTGGCTTTTCTCTGGTCCGCCACAGTTGTGCCAGAGTAAGTGCCACACTTGAGCCACAACTGCCAAAGCAGCGCGTAATTTGTGTATTTCGAACATGCCGAGTTTGGCTTTTCTCTGGTCCGCCACAGTTCTGCCAAAGTAAGTGCCAGACTTGAGTCATAACTGCCGCAGTAAATCCTAATCTGGCGATTCAGGGCATACCGAAGTTTGGCTCTTCTCTGGCTACCCACGGAAGTGCCAAATAAGTGCCAAAAGTGACAAAGATAGCCGATACGCCTGCCGAAGTTTGGAATATCTCTGGTGTGTCACAGAAGTTCTCTTTCACGTGCCCCAGAAGAAAATTAAATTAAATAAGCGTTGGAAACTCGATTGTCAGATGTTATGACCTCTGTTCCCATGCAGCATGGCAATACTTTGCAGTATCGTACCAGTACCGGCCGAAAGTCGGTTCCAATATCGCTCAAATGACCAGTTTTGCGCCACCGTTTGATATCCGGCAGGTGTAGCCGTACAGCCGTTTTGCCCCGGCCTAGCGTTCGGGCAACATTGTGCGAATACTCTACGATGCGTCTGCTCCGTATTGGCCGAACGTCGTGAAAGTATGTGTACGTTACATATAATTTGCTGCATATGAATCACATACACGGACAAACAAAACTTTTTTGGTCGCTCCTAGAAGTTTATTAAACCACTATCATTACACACAGTGTATTCTCGACATATTTACAAAGGTCACACTTCTTTGTAACACGAAAAGCAAAATATAAAATATAAGTACCACTGTCCTCATGCCAAGCAAAACTCATCACACAAAAAAACGCGGAGATTGAGAGGAAAGCAGGACTACTATCAGAAGCATGCTTGCAGTGTACTTACTATTAAAAGAGCAATATCATGTAATCCTTGATAGATCCATAAATGAACTCGGGCAGCCCACAAACGCACCCGAGAAAGATTGTTGCGCACATTCAACTAACGTCTCGTCGTTGGCGAAGAGCAGTTTTCGTCGAAGCGCGTCCAACAAACACATCAGAAGAATTCCACAAACTCCGGTGAAAAAAAAATGGCTTTTACCGAAAAATTTGCATGGCCGTATTCCGACCGTTTACAACGAAAAAACACGGCCGCGTCTGCAGCGCACGAAAGCAACAGAACACTGAAGAGCGCATTTCGGAAACCTGACCGACGTGGCCAGCCGATTTTTATAACTTGGGAAACGGCGAAAACAACAGCCCCAGAGATCCCATCAGCGTGACAGAGAGAGTGACGTGACAAATGTTCGTCCAAACGTTTTTGTCCTACGCGTCCAACGTAGAGAGGTCACGTGTTTCTCTCCACTCTTCTGATTTGCTTAAAGCTGCCGTCGCGCTCGCTGACAGCCTCACGACGACACAAAAGCAGACTTGGACATAGTTCAACTACTCTACTCAAACTACTGTAGTTTAACTACTTTTCCGAGTAACTTGGTAACTTTCAATTACAACTTTATTTGGGTAATTAGTAGTTTACTTTAAGTACATTTTTTTATGTAACTTCTACTCAAATTACTAACTACTTTCGAAATCGTCGGCAGATGAAGCGGCCTTCCCGAACAAGGGGCCCCCTCGCAGCCGTAGAAAATGCATCACAGGCGTCCTTGGGCCAAGGTGGCGATGAGCAGCCAAAACATAACACCGACGCGCACGAACGCAGAAAGAGATGCTTAACAATTCTTGGTCGGGTATTGACCTAATCCGGTAATGCACGCAGGCGCCGCGCCTTCAGCTGCAACCGTGCAAGCAAAGACGGGGGCACTCCGAAGGTTGTTGTTTTCATGTTGCCTGCCCTTTGTGAGTTCTGACTCAGGCGGTTTGGGGGTTCTACAGGAGGCGCCACTGGCATGACCTCGCAGCTGGGCGCCTGTTCCCATCGTCGCCTCGTCGTCAGCGAATACTCGCTTGCACAGCCGGACTCCACCGCACAGAAACGCAGACACGGATAATCCGTTCATGGGAGCACATTCCCGCTTCCAGCTGCAACTGTACGAGCGTCAATGCTTGTTCACTTAATCCTTCGAGCCCTTACGACCTTCCACGACAGGGAGACCTCCTCTTTGTTGAGAACGATTTACTTGTCAGGCGTGTCAGGCGCGTCAGGATACCGTAGTCGCCGGCGAGGGTTGCGAGTCACCCTTGGGAGTTTTTTTTATTGGACCCGGCGTCAGCGGCGAAGTATACTTCGTTTTATCTTCTGTTAAATAAAAAAAAAACTTTTTTTTTTCGGTAGCGTAGCACTAGCACTGCAACGATACGCGAGGTCGTCGGGATGATCTCATCGTCGTGGCGTAAGACCTGAACCCTTGACGGTCAGGTGCACTCGCTCAGCGTACTCTCCGAACGTCGTGGGAATAAAGAGGGGCCAGTCATAACAATTTCAACTTGCCGAAGAAAAAGAAAAAAGGAGGAGAGTTTGTTATACAACCCCCCAAACGAGGCAAATCTCACATGTTTTGTCATGGACACCTAAGATGCCAACACTCGCTTACCCGACCGTGCACAGCCTGTTTCTCAAACTCAACGCTGCCGTTCCATCCAGCGCGTCGGTGGAACGTCTTTTTAGCTGAGCTGGGGACGTCGTTACGAGGAAAAGGCGAAAACTCTCCTATCAATAACTTTGAAAGTAAATTGCTTCTGCGAGCGAATAAACTATTTTGGTGAAAACGCAAGACATAAAATGACTGCATTTATTTTAGGCTCGCATGGTTTTTCACGAATCAAAACTGCTGTTCATTTTGCTACCACAAAAATATAAAAAAGTAACTTTGAAAGTAACTTCAAAGTAACTCGCTACTTTTTTACAGTAGTTAGTAGTTTACTCAATTACTAT
This sequence comes from Ixodes persulcatus, assembly GCA_013358835.2. NCBI lineage: Eukaryota > Metazoa > Arthropoda > Arachnida > Ixodida > Ixodidae > Ixodes > Ixodes persulcatus. The sequence goes on along the minus strand of JABSTQ010010045.1, from coordinate 90,273 downwards.
TACAAATGTGTAATTTCTATTCTACTCCAATTACTTTTGGCGTCGATACTCAGTAACTGAACTTAACTACTTTTTTTGAGTAATTTGTACATGTCTGCACAAAAGCAGCTGGGGAGAATTAGCAAAAGGCGAGGTCTAAGGGCATGAACATGAACCCGTAAACAGCGCTCCGTCAGTGTACATCTTCTTGGTCCTGTGTCCTTGTTTGCGCTGTTTTACCCGTAGGCATGAACAACGCAGCTAAGCTCCCTGTGCATTTTCGACGCACTGTATTGTAAAGAAAACAAAGACAACTTATAAACAATAAACAATATAAAAAAACTTGCAGTACAGCCAAAGCTACAGGGGAGTGAGTGTATCCTGACCTGTTCAAGATGAGGGAAATAAGGGACGGGGGAATCCCAGCCCTTCTTTCCCGTTCCCCCTTTCCCTCCTCCTGAACTGGTTGGCATACGCTCTCTTCCCTGTAGCTTTGGCTGTACTGCGCGGTTAGCCGAGGCTTGGAATGTCGCCTTTGGTTGGGGGGGGGGGGGGGGGGGGAACTGAAAGATTGCGAGAGAAAGGTGTGCCTGGGTTGTTGCCCTCAAAAGTTTCAAATTAACGTTTAAAAATTGTTTTTCCGGGATTTCATTTTAATTCCCCAAGTCTGATGCGGGAGCGGCACCACGGAGCCCCGGTCGTTTCCGCTCTTTGTTATCGCTAGGATTCGAGAGTGCTGAATCACAAGGCAAGACACGCACAGAGCCACGCTCGCTTTTGCAATGCGCCGCCTAATAATGATATCTGTTGAGGAGACGTGCGCACATCAGTCTCGCGCAGCGCTAGCTCAATGGCAGCACTTTTTGCAAAGACGCATTCACACCGGCGATGTAAGCAGTCGCGAGATGCGACTAAATCGCATCGCCAAAAAAATTAGATGGTCATTCTGGCGTGCGGGATGAGTGACCCCAACGCCTTTGTTGGCGAGTAGCTTCTCGAAAACTCTCGCACCGAACGCCGTTGATTGGCTCAGCCTCTCCGCGACTAGATCGCATCGCAAAAAGTCGGGTCAGCAAGCGAGTGCTCAAATCGCGTCGCTTGTTGCCCCCGATGGTCGCTTTTGCGATTAAAGTTATCGCGCGTCTAGATCGCATCGCCGGTGTGAACGCGCCCTGATGTCGAACCAGCTTTGCAAACACAATTTGCGTTTGCAAAGCTTGGTCCAGCCGCGGCAAAACATTCAGCCCACCTTTGGACTGGAGAAATCAAGAGACACCCAAAGTAAAAAAAAAAAAAAAGTGGTCAGCCGAATAAAACTTGATTTCTATTTAATTAAGATGAAGACCACTCGCGTACATCAAATACCTCATCAGCCGAAATCTAAGGCAGTAAGCCTAGTTTTGGCACTTATTTGACAACTTTGGCCCGTAGCTGCCAGATGACAGCCGAACTATCGGGGAGCAAAGCCTAACTTTGGTACTTGTTTGGCGACTTGAGCCCAAAGGTGCCAGGTGTCAGCCGAACTACAAGGTAGTAAGCCTAACTCTGGCAAATCTGTGGCGATTTTGGCCCGAAGGTCCCAGATGACAGCCGAACTATCAAAAAGTGAAGCCTAACTTTGGCATTTGTTAGGTAATTTTGGCCCAAAATGCCAAATATCAGCCGAACTGCCGGGCAGTAAGCGTAACTCTGGCATTTGTTAGGCGATTTAGGCCCAAAGATACCAGATGACAGCCGAACTACCAGGCAGTGAAGCCTAAGTTTGGCACTTGTTTGGAGAATTAGGGCCAAAATACCCAGACTGTTGCCAAGGAAGGTCAGGTTTGGCTCTACTTTTTGCTTCGGGCTTTTCAATGTCCTAAACTCCCAGTCAAAAGCCAGATTTTGGCACAGAACTCTTTGCTACTTGGGTGAGCTCGAGAATCTAATAGCAACGATCATCAAAGAGCCGTTTCTCGGGCAACGTAATGCATTAGGGGAGCCCTGGACGTCAGTGCACACCTTTTGCAGTGGCAAGGACCCGAAACACACTTGCCCGCTTGGGAGAAGTCAAATTAAATGAGAGATGCCGAGGGCCCCCCAAGCTGTATGATGCAGCGTTTTTTCTCGGTGTCACTCCGCCATACGTGTTTTTGACGGAAAATAAACATTAAAAGGACCATGAAATGACCTTTTTACATTTGCCAGATAACTTTTACATTAAACCTTCAACGTTTACTGAATGCCGAACAGGCATCCGTTTTCGTCTGGGTTTATTAACTTCTACACAAAAAATTAATGAAATATCGACTTTTTCTTTCTCTCCAACTGACCGCAAAACAAGTTGCGGCGTAGTTTTGACTGTCGTGACGTACCCTGGCACAGGAACCGGAAGTTCTCTCAGCTGTAGGAGAATGGGAGCGTTATCGGCGGCGAGTTGGGGGTGCGCCTGTAGGTTTTACTGCGCTGATGGCGCTGATGTCACCGACGTATTTTCTGAACCGTCGCCTCTCATCGCCGCGATAGCCATGGACACATCGCAGCTGAGCGAAATTCAATGAGATATGTTGCGCTACAGCGACAGCATGGGACTAGTCCCATACGCCGGTTTGCCTGTTGGGAAGTGCGGCGAGTCTTCCGGTGAAGACTCCAGAAGTCAGCCCAACTGTCATTGTTGGTAAAAGGCGGCCCGTGTAAGCCGTTTGCAAAGCGACGCAGATGGAAACGAATTGCCGCGGCCTCGGAGATGCAGGAGCGAGCCGACATTAAAAAAGATACGTTTAAAATACAACAGTGTCAGCAAGAGCTACATAAATACCTGTTCACACTCGGCGCGGACGCGCGCGTTTGATGGAAGTGCTGTATTCGCGCTGTTGGTAAGCGCTTCGGGACCGATCTTTTACGATTGCAACTCGATACTGACGTGACACTCGGCAAATGAAGATTGGAGCGGCATTGCACGTAGCTCCCACGAACTGTTATAGCTCGACAGTGACGTGCAGTCGTGTCAGAAATGGCGTACTAATAACAAAGCGTACAGTCCCCGGCAATATGAAAGACCCACTACGAGCGCGTGGCCGAGGCGGTGGCTGGCGGGATCGCTGCGAGCGCTCTGGGCACTTCCATTCTGCATCGAGGGGAGGACACTCCCTCGGGGCTCAGCTAATGCGCAACGCGCTTATCAGTTTGCGCTGAGCCCAGAGTTAGCGTCCTCCCCTCGAAACAGAATCGAAATGCCCGGAGCGCTCGCAGCGCCCTCGCCAGCCACCGCCTCGGCCACGCGCTCCCAGTGGGTCTTTCATATTGCCGGGGACTGTACATACCGTGTTAAAAAGGTAATCCAAACGGCATTTATTTGAGCTCTATATCACACAAAACAAGAAGATAGAATTGGCGAGAGTCTCTTTTCGACGACAATGTTCGTCAACACTGCCTCGGAAAACAAGAGAAAGAGATTGACCTCACCTCTTAATCTAAAATTGAGGTCAGCGATCAAATTATAATACGGGAAGGGTTCACAAGGGTAGCGCTGGCATATTCCATTCAGCACGCCATCCGGTCGTGGGCAGGCGGTCTTGGCCAAGTACCGTCGAAGCAACGCTGAGCCGAGTCGTAGTGCCTACTAGGCCTATCTCCCGAGCTCGCTTGGTCGGGCTCGGTGGATTCGTAGCCGTTGTAGCTTTTTTCGGGTGTTTGTGGATTCAGTGTTCTTGTTCGTCGTGGTCTGTTTCAAGTACTTTTTCCTTCCTGCTTGAAGGCGGGACGCGAGAGAAGAACACGTAGAAAAATAAACGTTCGTTGGTCTTTGCGACCAACTGAGCGATGCTGTCGGCCCTACCGCCCTACTGCGCGCGTGCAGCAGTTGCTTCGTTTACCACACGATAGATGGCGCTTGGCTCTCAGCATTATCAAATTTGGCAATTTTCGTCACATCTCTAATTATGCTACAAAATGTGGAACTGAATATTATTTAACAAACCTTTTAGGAAACATTCGCCGGATATTTATTTTTTACGATCGCGGTGCTGGTGAGGTAGGCTCTTACCCAATAGGCGACGTGGATCCGGCTGAAATGGTGCGATTCCGCAGATGCATTGCAGTGAAAAGGCAGAGAGCTTTCGAAGGAAAGAAGGCGCAAAAGAGTCCAGTTTTCTTTTAAAAGTTCTATAGCGAAGAATTTGTTTTGGCTCCCTATTTTTGTGTTTTTGTGTTTCTTGTCACACCTTTTACGACGATCGGTGGATGAAATTCGATTTCAGAATCGTTTCATGGTCCCTTTAATATTATTCATATTGTTAATATTATTACTGTTATTATTTTGATAGGGGCGACGTCATGGAAACCACTACGTCACTCTTCTAAACGTCACTCTGGCCATTGCTTGTGGCAATCCTCGTGCGCGCAATATTGAAATGGGGGTGAAAACGCGAAAACTGATTCATAAACATCTAAGAAACGGTCACCTTTTCCCAAATTTCTCTGATTTGTCAAGCCTCTGATATTAGTTAGTGTCAATGTTGCATTACAGAATAAGCCATGAAAGCATAAATTACAAATTTAATTTACATAATTTTAATAAACCGACTTAGCATGACGGCTATTACGTCATCTAGTGTCCGCCCAGCCTGACTCTCAGATGGCAAAGGCAGCACCGGTGTAACACACTTTCTCTACAAATACTAGTAAGTTCAGTATTCGAGACATGTTCTGCTGGCCTCCAGTGTGTTCCAAAGTGTGAAATACTGCACACCACCGGAATCTCAGGAATGTGAGGCGTCCGCCGCCAAGAGTGAGATGTTTTTTTGTTTTTTTTCATCATTACACTGCTTTTGTTATCACTACATATTCTATCAGAATACATTTAGGTTCAGTAAAGAAGCGACATCACCGTTATTATATCGCAACGGCGATGAGCTAGATGGTCTTCATTGTTTATTTTTTATCGGAACGTACGACAAACGAAGCAGACGCGCAGTACGCACTCGGAAACTAGGAAAGCAGACGATGCAGGCCTGCGTTCGTCGGCAGTTTCTTGGACAGAAGTAACGCAATGAGGGTACGGATGCATGGAGTCAGTATAACTTCAACTTCGAGTAAATAAAACGTGTTTTCAGGGGGGCATTGAAGACCTTGCGCTGGCGCTTCAACCTCTAGACGCCTCGCTGGCGAGCGCCAGGGTGCGTCGCCTATTCGAGGCGGGCGCCTGGAGGCACACTCGGAGAGGCTCATTTTTAAAACAATTATTTTCTCAGCAACAACAAAAAAGATTTTTTCTAGTTTTTTTCGTATGTTAAACAGATAAGGTGGATTGAACTTTTGGCTACAGTCAAACGCCTGTATAACGAAGCGTGTGGGACCGCGATAATTCTTCGTTATACACGTCACTTCGTTATATCCGTCGCGCACTTTAATGACCCCAATAAAGCAGATGTACAGGCTATTAAAGCGTTGTACAGGCTATTTCGTAGTAGAAGCGTTCGTTGTAGCGGCGTTTGACTGTATTTCGAACGTTCCGGGCGCCGCCTGCCCACATTGTTCTTTCTGTACCTCAACATGGCCTTTTTTTCATGAACTGGAGATTTCGCCATTTATTTAAAGCGCAACCAATCGAGGATTTAAAAAAAAAATAATACATATTTTTATACATGATACATAAGTTTGATAAATAATACATCAGTTTAATTCATGATAGAATTCAATTAGTAGTTCTAAGAGAGCGAAAAGTTAGTAGTGTAGTTTACATCCAAATTCAAGTTCACTAAAAACAAAAAATAAATTCTCGTAAAATTTTTTTTGGGAGCTCCTAATTGGACTTAAAATAGCGTATTTCAATGTTTCTTTTTTAGTGTAATATAGCGCATGTTATTACGCAATTAAGCGCCCGCCTAATTTAGTATGCTACGCAACCTTTTTGTTTTTACAATGTTTACCTTTTCAACTTGGGTTTGATGCAAACCTAAAATATTTAGAGTATGACATTGCCGCGCTCTTACGTATCCGAGTCGGCAGCGGGCTGGGCTCATATGCAGGTTTCTCGGGTTGATTTCCGTCACTGCATTTCCTTTTATCTTTCTTTATGGAAGAAGAAATTTCGAGAAGGTTGGACAACGGTCTAGCGTGTTCATGTTCAGAATGTACAGTTAGAAAAGTATCGAGGCAGAATATTCTAGGCTCCTAGAGAAGACTTAAAAGAAGCTGCGCCGCGCCGTACAAGTCAGTCTCGCCCCAGCGCTCGATCCTGCTGTTACGCCACCATTGAAGCCTGCGACGCTAGTCTTCTATTTTATTAGGGTCAGAAGTTTCTTTTATGACACGTTTAGTTTCCTTCAGTCATTCGTCACCTCATCAATTGTCATTGGTGACATTTGGATGGAGTTCATTATTTTTACGTTACCACCCACCACCGTCGGCAGCTAGCGGAGGACATTCTTCGAGCAGGGACTCAAGGCCCCAACGAAAGTGCTGTCAAGCTTTATTGAAGATGTCCTCGTCCTAAGTGGCCGAGGCGATCCGGAGGCTGGTGAGGAGAAGAAACTTCACGCCCTCATGCGTGGTGGGAAGAGCGAAATTTTCGGAGGCCTTGTCCGCAATCCGCAACGACTTTCGATGGTTTTACAATGGAAGCCACCAATATCTAGCGCACACTGACGGCTAGTGCAAGCCATTACTACCGACTCTCCGGCGCGCCCACTACTCCAACTATCGCATCTTCCCGATTGGACCTGAACACCGCGGGTGTCAACAGATTTCAAGAAACCACCGGTGATATCATCAGAGAAGATCTCGTTAACATCCTAACCGTTCTTGATCGCACGTCCTCGCTCTCACTCGGCGATGTCGTCTGAGAGGAGCTTCAGCGAGTCTTCCAGCATGAGGCTCCCGTCACCGTAACAGGACCGGAGCAGCCCGTTCCAAGGTATGGCGCAGTGGTCGGACGTCCACCAGCTTCCCCGCGTCCGTGCATTGCGGCCCCCGACGGGAACTTCCGGCGCCGCAGTATCCCCGATGCCAGAACAAGCTGCGCCAACAAAGAGCGACGTGTGGAGGACGGCCGACCGACGCCAGTACTGCCACCACTGCGGGGAATCCGACCTTATCTACCGTCGTTGCCCTTACCAGATATATGGCTGCGCGGCTTCTACCCGAACGACCGACGTCCACGCTACGGTGTTCAACCTTAGGATATCGAAGAGTACCTCAGACGACCTCAGCCTCCCCCGCCTGCGTCTGGACTCGGGTCCCGGTCACCGTTACCACGATGTTCAGCTTCGCCGATACACTGTCCCCGTCGTGAGAGTCTGTCACCCCAGTCGCGCCGGGAAAACTAAGCACGGTAACCCCTGGAAGTGGGGTTGCCGTAAACCGACGACGAAAAAGCCTCCGAAAACACCGGAGATATACCATTCGACCGACGCCATGCATCAGAGCGAAGCTTCTGCAACGGTGCCCAACAGCCTCAATGTGACCACCGACGGCGACGACGCGTCGGCACTCGTGGACACCGGAACAGACTACTCCGTTTTGAGTGGGAGGCTTTAACGCCGTCTTCAGGAAGTGATGACGCCGTGGGACGGCCCGCAAATACGAACAGCCGGAGGCCACGCAATAACTGTCAACTGGAATGTGAACCGCATGTGTTGAGATAAACGGTGAGACCTGCCCCTTGAAGTTCGTGATTCTGCAAGACTGTGCGAGGGACATCATCCTTGGAATAGACTTTCTATGCAAATACGGCGCCTTAATTCATGTACGAGCAAACCGTAGGACGCTATGAAAGCCTGTCGCACCACCGGAGGAACCCAGAGCGACGTCATCCGCAGTCCGAGTCCTTGCAAACCACGTGAACTTACCTCCGCGGTCGAGTGTTGACGTACCCGTGGTTACCGATGAAGCTTCCTGCGGATAAGTTCTGCTCGAGGGAAGGTTACAGTGCCTTCTAAAAAAAGGAGTCGGTGTCGCAAGAGGCGTAACAAAACTTCAAGACGGGCACGACATGGTCCTGGTTACAACTTTCCGGGAATAGCCGTGACACCTTACGAAAGGTATCGCCGTGGGCCACATCATCGAACTCCACAACTCAGCCACAATCGCTGCACTTTCGGAAGAGCCGACTTCATGGCAGCACGAGACAACGCCGGCCTCGGAACTTTACATCGACCCGAAGGTTCCAGATACTGAATAGGGACGGCTGCTTTACCTTCTGAGCGAGTATTGCGAGTGTTTCGCTACAACGTCCAGGGTATGAGAAGCAACGGTAGCGAAGCACCGCATTGTTACTGACGATCGTGCGCACCATGTGCACCAGTCGTCATACCCAGCCTCCTTGAAGGAAAAGTGGTATCCAGAATCAAGTCCAGGAAATGCTCGACGACGTAATCATTCAACCTACACTAGGTCCGTGGGCGTCCTCAGTCGTCCTTGTAAAGAAGGACAGAACCCTGAGGTGCTGCGTGGACTATCGTCGACTGAACGCTGTGACTAATAAGGACGTACATCTGCTCCCTCTCATCGATGATACCTTTGGTCGGCTGCGCCACTCCCATATTTTTTGCGTCAATGGAAATAAAGAGTGGCGACCGGCAGATTGAAGTCGAGGAACACGTCCACGAGAAAACTGACTTCACCACGCCCGACTAACTGTACGAGTTCAAACTGATGCGTTTCGGAATTTGTACAGCACCAGCCACTGTCCAGCGTGTGACGGGCACCGTGCTGGAAGGTCTGAAATGGCAATGCTGCCTCGTCTACCTCGACGATGTCGTAGTATTTTCACGGGATTTCGACTAACACCTGAGACGACTTCCAGCTGTGAGTCAGGCCATCACGTCTGCCGACCTGTCACTCTAGCATACAAAGTGTCGGTTCGCCTAGGGGGTACTAAACGTCCTGGGCCACGTCTCGAGTAACGACGTTATTCGCCTTCACTACGACACCCGAAGAAGACGCACACTGCAGCCGAAGTAACGCCGCCATGTAACAAGAAGACCGTAAGAAGATTTCTCGCACTATGAACCTACTACATGTGGTTTGTTCGAGACTTCGCAAAGCTGTCGGCACTGCTCTCGGACCTCACAACAAAAGCCGTAAAGTTTAAGGGGACAGAAGAACACCAGTATTTTTTCCTCGATTAGCTCGAGCGAAGACACCAGACGCTCCCGATTCTTGGTCATTTTGACCAGTTCGCTGAAACAGAGATCCACGCGGACGCCAGCAACAAGGGACTTGGCGCGGTGCTGGTCCAAAGGCAGGAGGGCCCAAAGAGAGTGATCGCCTACGCAAGTCAGGCGATGTCTAAGGCGGAGAGCAACTATTAAACGACTGATAATGAGGGTCTTGCTGTCGTCTGGGCAATACAAATGTTCTGCCCGTACTTGTGTGGGAGTCCTTTCCGCGTCGTCACTCGCGAATTTGAAGGGCTCCTCCGGACGCCTCGCTCGGTGCAGCCTACGACTGCAGGAGTTTGACATGAACATGGTGTGGAAGTCCGGCCGGTAAAAACGTTGCCGGTTAAGAAGTTAAAAGAGTCAGTTTTTCCCTCACGGGCGTTGGATGTAATGTCGGTGGTTTTACTAAATCGTCTGAAGGGGCAAACAAACCGTGCATCACGAAGAAAATGTATATGGCCTGTTGTGCTTCCGTACCTCCGCGTTGTCTCCCATAATGTAAAGAATGTCGCTCTGCGGTATGACGTGCCAGTTGTCTTCAGCGCACCAGAAATATTCATGCAGTTTGCAGGAAGGTTTTCGTGTCAAAGAAGAAAAAGTTTGTTTTTTCATGTGGAAAGAAACACGCAAATCAGATCGTCAACTGCCGAGTCGGCGTCGTGTACTGCATTCAACTGTCTTGTGGTAAGGCCTTTGTGGGCCAGACTGGACGTTTTATTAATGATAGACTGAGGGATCACTGCAACTCTATCCATAACACCTTTTCTGGGCGCTTAGCAGTCCACTGCAGCTGGTGTGAATGTGCTCCTGTTTTTAAAAACACAAATATGTTAGGACGATTCAATGAGCAGAGAGCAAGGGAGGTTTTAGAGGCTTTTATTATCATAACTTTGGGTCATTGCTGCAAATGTCACCCATCACTCTTTTTCGACAGATGCTGAGGAAGCATTCTTATCTGCGACAGGTGCCACGCGCACGTTAAGGCGGGTGGTAACAAACGAGGTTCCTTCGTTTTGTAGATTAGAAGCGGTAAGGGGGAGAGGGGGGGGGTAATTGAATGACGCATACGCAGCTGGATAAAGGAGCAACCCTCATGTTTTCCCAAGTTTGAATAAAACTTAAGTAGCGAGTAAGCGCTTGTCTGTCGTACGTGTCCTCTCTTTTTCGTCCCTGTTTTTTGCGCGCTTTCTATTTTATCATGAACTGCTACCAACTAGCCCAACTTTCAGCCCTGCTGCAGGACTGTGGACTTTTTGTGTTCCACATGACCCTTAAGTTTACTGTTCATTCAATTTGCCTTGTATTGTTTCTTGTCGCATGGGTGCAATGCACGTTTAAAGTTTGGAGTAAGCCGCGCGCTTTGGTAACCCAGTCAATAAAAAGAAATAAAAAAAAAGCTTACGTAGCCGAGTTGGCCAGTGGGCTGGGCTGATACGTAAGATGGACGGGTTGGATTTCCGGCACTGTTTTTCCTTTCACCTTTCTTTATGTAGCGTATTTACTCGAGTGATAGCCTCACTCTTTACGAAGAAATCCTCAGGGTTTTCTTTTCCGCGGAGCACGCAGATTGCCAATCACCGCGATCGACAGCATCATTCCAGCTGTGTGAAGATTGCAATTGTATGGACAATCGTGTTCTCGATTTGGTTATTCGCTATGTTATTTATGCGCAACGCAATGATTAGCTGTACATGTGTTTTGTGGGAAAGTAGACGCAACGGCCTTGTTCATAAATATTGCGGTATTACTCGAGTAAATACGAGAAGTAAAAAATTTGAGAAGGTTGAAGAACGCTCTTGCTTGTTTACGTTCGGAATGTATATTTCAAAAAGTATCGAGGCAGAATATTCTAGGCTCCCAGGGAAGGCTTAAAAAGAAGCTGAGCAGCGCCGTACAAGTCAGTCTCGCCCGAGCGCTCGATCCTGCTGTTAGGCCGCCATCGACGCCTGCTACGCTCGCCTCCTTCTATTTTGTTTTGGGCACAAGTTCGCGCCACTACACTCTCAGTTGTCTTCAGTCAATCGTCGCCTTATGAGTTGTTATATTCTTTGTGTATTGAGGCTTATTTATCCAAATTTGATTTTTAGTACATATTGTAACGTTTCGGCCGGGATGGCAGGAGTGACGACACCTTCGTAGTGGCAGGCGACTTTATTTCAGTCCCATCTCAAGCAAAAAGCGCTCCCACCGCCGGTGCAGTGGCCTTTTATCGAGTTCGCACAGAAAACCGGGCATACGCCCCGTCACGCTTATCATGCCGATAAGATACGTTACAATATCCCAGACATGAAAATATTGTCGCGTCTCCATTGTCATGGAATGACCCATACGCTTCGAAGCAGACTTGGGAAGTAATCTCTTGCAAGAAACATATTACCGGTGATCCTTTAGCTCTTCAATCAAGTGCGTAATATCAACGTTACATATTTGCGGATTTATTTTGTAATGGTATGTAATAAAAACATTGTAAAGGGTTACTTCAATTTCACGTAACATTAAAAATATGAAGATGGCAGATAATCAAAGTGCCATGATAATTCAATTCAATTGCATAACAAATCTCAAGGATACAAAATATTGTATAATTATAAGTAAAATTCTAGCCCACAGTAAAAAAAAATATGATATGAAAGGGCGCTCTTTTTATTAATGCTCTTTGTTTGTTTGCTTAAACTTTATACCTTTTTTGTCTTCACAAAAGCAGGCAAAACCCTGAGTCAAAAATCCCGAGCTGAGCATCAGATTGTAATCATTATTCAGTACATGGTCCCGTAGAGTAACTATATATTTCTAAAATGTTAGTGTCAGGAAACATATTTAAAAGAATATGGGGTCTGAGGTAAACGAGTTCTCTCTTCAATATTGATATATCAGGCTCAACGGACATTAGATGACAGGACAATCGTCAACGTAGGTTGAATAATGAAATAAAATTTGTTAATAACTTTTTAATGGTTGGTCTTGGGGGTCATGTTGGAATTGCAGCACTGACGGCATTTGGAATGAAAGATTAGACCACCTTAAAAAAAATTGCGAAAATATAATGTGGTTTTTTAGTTATTATGCTACCAAATTTCGCGTTTTTCCCCCGGTTTAGAGATTGCTTTGAGCAAGACCGTCGCAAGCCATGCCAACAATGGCGCTTGGAAGAGTGACGACGCCGTATCAGTCATATCGTCACTTTCTCAGCAGCGTGTCCTTGGTGGCCTGAACGACTACGTCACTCTTCCGAGCGTCATTGTGGGGAGGGCTTGGTGCTCTGTTTTCAGCGCAAATTTTAGATATAATAAAAAAAAAACGCAAAAAACAATTATCTAATAATATGTCAAGAGCCATTATATTTCAAATTTCTTTAAATTGTTCTGGTCTCTCCTGATCATTGTATTCAATAATACAGTTTCAAAACGACCTCTCAAACCAATAATTAAAGAGCGAATTAACACATTTTGTTTTATTAGCCTACTTGGCATGACGACTATGCCCCCCTCTAATTTCCCCCGAGCGTGATAAATACACGGTGATTACGGCACTGGTCTTACTACCACTCTTTTGTTTTCAGAACTGTTCTAAGTAAAATTGAACACCCTTTATATAACACGTCTCTTCCCTTCGGAAATAGCAGCTGTTTTGAGCTCGATTCCATTGCCCGACCTTGCGTCTGCACATTTTATTTATTTTGCTTCTGTGGTGTGCTAAGGTTTACAGCTGATGTCTTGCTTGCGAGTGGCCCGGGCCCATGAGAATGGCGAGAAATATAGATGCACCAGTGGACACGGTGATCATGTTCTTTCAGTGAAACCTTGAGTGTTCGATGAAACGTGTCTACGATGCTGTTGGCCAAGTTGGGATATGCCGTGTTGCTTAGCCGCGAAGAACCGAGAAGTGCCACGAGTTCCTAGAACAATCCAGATTCCAACTGTTTGCCTCGGTCTGTGGCGCCAGATGAAAGGAACGCTTCAGGCAACGGGTAAAACGTTGGATGAATGTTTTTATATATATGTGTCTCCATCATGTGGCGTAAGTGAAACGACGATGTCTTCGTAAATGCCATCAAGGCCTACCGTCGGTGTCGAAAAGGCAGGCTACGGTGCTGAAGTGTAACGGTGGATCTTGAATTGCTGGCGAAGCAGACAAGCGAAAGCCCAATTTCTCACGTCTTGCTTGATTCCTGGGAAGACTAAGCATTTATTCTTTAAGCGGATGCTCGAATGCCAGTGTGCGCCATGGAATGGAGTGAGTGGAAAGCTTGACGTCAGAAACGTAAAAAACGCAGTAAAAGTACTCATAGTTGTTTCATGTAACATTCACTAAATGTACGATTGTTAAATCAATCTAAAATTGATGCAAACAATATCTAGTTTGAATATTTTATGATTTTGCACAAATTATAAAAACACACTCTAGCTGGATAATTTGTTATGCGAAATTCAGCACCGTCTTGCAGCTTAAATATCAGTCTTCCCTTCAACTTAATAATGGCGGTGAAAATGTAATATTTTGTAGGTAACTCTAACTTTCGCTGGTTAAAATCAGAATGAGATCTGTTCTCCCCCTTACATTTATGAGTTGGTTCGTTTCAGTTTTGATCGTGTCAAAAATCGTTCCTATTTGTATATGCAGTGACCTACGTAAAGCCTTTTATAAAAGTGTTCAAATGAAGGGGACTATGAGCGGCGTGTGTACCAGCTCGTTTATTTGACGTCAGTTTATATAAATGGTTGTGAAGCACTTGTATCCGATTCCCGCGCTTCATTAGGTTAACGACTGAGACGCCCAGCCCAGTCTTCGTTATCGGCTTCGGTGTAAATGTGAATTCATATTACTTCACCAGCCACCAGAAGGGCAACATTAGAACCTGGCATATGCTATGCACTGGGGATGATGATAGTAATTGAAGTTTCAGCACAAAATTTAGGAAAGGGTTTCTTGATTTTGTGAAGCAAAATCCTTGGTAAAATACATTAACAAACATATTTTAGTCAAGCTAGCAGTTTCTAAATAGCTGGGTGATTTCATCTCAAATCGTGCAGTCAAAAAGGGTCAAATTTTTAATTTCGCTGACAAATATATATTTTATGGAGTCGTTTCTAAAAATGCAGTAGAAAAAAAACGCAAGTTCGTCGGATGTTAGGTTCTGGACTTACGAAATTTAAAAGAGTACACGGCCTAAAACAGTAGTTTTCACATCCGTCATCGGTCGGATGTTTCGCTCGATCTCCCGCCGTGAATTGTCAGTCCACATTATATTAGCTTTTTTCAAGCACTCTGTGAGCACAGGTAAAAGGCTCTAATACCATGAAATAATTTTAGGCGTATTGCTTTTTTTTCTGTAAAAATGTCAAAAACGCCCCCTCGGTTATTTGTTGACGACGTTTGACAATTAAATACAGGCGATCTACTTGGGTTACGTCGATACTTTTTTGTCAATGGAGAGCCCAAAACATCCTCTTTATATATATATTACAAATTGACTCACCTGTATAAATTATCCTTTGCGGTACGTTTACGTTATTTTTATGCTAAACCAAAATAGTATGCATCTTGAAATCGATTTTATAAAAAATCCCATTCTTTATTTTTTTTCATTTTTTGCTAAAATGTAGATCTGATAGTTGTCTACTTGAAAAAGAAGTCGAGAAAGTGTGTATTTTGTTTGTATGTTCTATATTTAGGCCTCAATATCGCAAAAAAGACGTCTTTGTTTTGCAACACCTAAGTCAGACGTAGCCACCCGTGCGTTTCTATGAATTGTGAAAAAGGTTTTTTGAGTTTTGGTTTGCGTTTTGTTATCAATTATAAGCGCAATTTGTGGTATTGAATATTTATTTATGTTTTGATAAGAACGGGAAACCACGAGCAACATATCTAATCAAATCAGCAGGCCTAGTAGACCTTCAATATGGAAGAGGCACAAACGTTGTATTGTTTCGATTTATAAACCTTCCACTGTAAACTAGCATGAGTAGCTATTAGCTCTCATATTACTAAGACATATAAAGTCACCACATCATTGATATATTATATACAATTCTTTCCGAAACCAGACGCGAGGGTCTGAACACCGCGCATCGCACAGATCACCAGGGAATGGCCTTTCACCTCCGTAATACACAAAAATGAAGACACAGAAATTGTCCAAAACACACGAAACGATTGTCACGGAGAGAGGTAGGGAATAGAAATACATAAATAAGAATAAAAATACCCAACTCCGAACGAAAATTGGGTTAAAAAATAAAAGATTTAGGTTCGAGCGGTGCAAGCCTCTGGTGGAGACTCAGACAAAGAAGTCGACGGCACGTAAAGGTAAAACAAACAAAAAAAGAAAAATTCAATCAAGTCGGAAAAACTCAACCGCACATGGCAAGAACAAAAAACGACTCCTCCGGGCATTCCCTAAATGGGACACAACCAAATGCGTGCGAACACGCTCTCTACAGCACCATCAGGCCGCTACGCCATGACGAAATAAACCCAACAAGTAAACGATGCTAACAAACATTTAGTACGAAAACAAAAAAAAAAAACAAAAAACCTCAGCAGAACCGCACCCGAGAAACAAAGTTCAGCGGGGCGAAGAAACACACACGAAATAAAAAAAAAAAAAAGTCTTAACTGACCGACGCCGAGTCCAGTCCCATGACGCTGAAGCCTGGCGGGATGACAGCGTCCAGATGATGCTCGAATTCATCCTTCACTCTGTTCCGCACAGCCACACGGCTGTGCGGAACAGTCGCTGTGCGGAACAGAGTGAACAATAGTTTTGAGCAGCGTTGCGCGAGATGGTAACAGAGACGCAACATGCCTCGAGCTTCATATCGGGAGAGGAGCTTTCGAGGTAGTTACTGTAATTACTCAAACTTTCTCTTTCCCCTTCCCTTTTTCAAATGAACACGTCAGCCGGCGCTATCTTTTCATCTCGGGAGAAGACCACTCTTCACAATAGTTATAGTTGACAAAGAGGCTGGCTTCGACCCAACTGGTCTCCGGGCTTTGCTGTTTCCAAAAGAGATACACCTTCGGTGCTATCGGATCCCCGCGGAGAGAGATAGAGCACGGCCGTTTCAAGGGTAGGGAGCTCGAAGCTTGGGCAAATACGCGGTATCGTTTCACGCGTGGACGGATGGCTGGTTTCGAAATTTCCCCACATCCTTAACGGAACTGGCCCATCTTCGTGTGTGCGTCTGCGGGATTGTTGTCCCACGCCGCCGGTTTTAGCGCGCACGCGGCGTTGTTTTGGCCCGCAGGACTGTTGTTGACCGTCGATATTGTAAGGTCGTGGTGTCCTCATCCTCCCAGGTGTAACGGTGCTGCTACTCTGGCAACCTGCTGCACCGTGGGCAGCGCCACCGCAGGCTATTTAAGGGACGCACCATTAAACTTCATCCTCTTTTCTTCAATCGCTACCCTACAGCTCGTGTCTTTATTCGATACATGTTGTCAGAAGTGGAGTATGGAAGGATTAAGAGCACCTACAGAGCTCCAGCTGACGGGCAATGTTGCCGAGAACTGGCGTCGCTTCAAGCTGCGGCTAGAGGTCTTCATGACGGCAACAGAACCCACCGCTAAAATTAACGATCGGCAGAAGACAGCCCTGCTCCTTCATGTTGCCGGAGAAGAGGCCCAGGAGGTCTACAGCACCTTCCAGCTCGGTGAGCAAGCGACGTACGCTCAAGTCGTAGCCAGATTTGAGGATTACTGCACACCGAAGAAGAACGAAACGTATGAGAGATACGTCTTAGAACACGCATTCAGGCCGAGGGTGAGCCATTCGAGCAATTCTATCGCGACTTGCAGTTGAAATCCAAATCGTGCGAGTTTTCGATGCTGACGGGGTCAATGATCCGAGACCAAATTGTATATGGAACTGCAAGCAAGAAGCTGCGCCAAAGACTTATTCGGGAACCCGATCTGAGGTTAGAAAAGGCTGTGGAAATGTGCAAAGCAGACAAAATCGCTGCCAAGCAGATGAAGGCATGGGAGGAGCCAGAAACGACGGTCCACGTCATTAAGGGTAGAACGTCGGAGGGGCGAGTGTCTATTCAGAAACAAGGCGAACAGAAAGATAGGTGCGCAAAGTGCAACTTTTTTCACAGAGGCCCTACTTGTCCAGCTTTGGGCAAAGTTTGTAGAAGGTGTAACAAGAAAGGCCATTTTGAGGCTTGTTGCAAGATGGACCGAGTGCATGAAGTAAAAAACATCGTGGAACAAGAAAGCGAAAGCAGCCAAGATTTCGACATTCTTGAAATCAGCGGGTGCAGTGAAGGACGTGGTTAAGAGTGGCTGGCACCGGCAACTGTGGCTGGCCAGGAGATTTTATTCAAAGTGGACACCGGAGCTCAAGCAAACTTACTGCCACTTTCGTGGCTGCTGCGTGCCAGAAAGAACATTGAGCTGCAAAAGAGCGCTGCAGTCCTGCGAAGCTACAACGGCGGTGTGATTTCCCATAAAGGAAAAACCAACTTGATGATGTCATGCAACAACAAGCAGGGCCTAGTGGAATTTTTTGTGGTGAAGAAATCCCGTACTCCGATTTTGGGACTCCAAGCCTGCGAGCAGTTTGGTTTGGTAAACCAAATATCAGCGGTCAGCGACAACACCAACGCAGTCGTTTCTGACTTTCCGGGGGTATTCAATGGCCTGGGCTGCATCAAGAAAACCTACCACATGGTGCTTAATGAAGGAGCCCAGCCGGTTGTTCAAGCAGCACAGAGGGTTCCTCAAGCGTTGCGAAAACCATTGGAGGCAGAGCTGCAACGTCTGTCAGCCGCCGGAATCATCTGGAAGTTTGACAAGCCCACCAACTGAGTAAGCCCTTTGGTGATCGCTCACAAAAAAGACGGGAACATTCCAGTGTGCTTAGACCCTCGTCATATTAATGAATGGGTGAGGCGTGAGCATTACCAGCTTCCGAAACGCGAGGACATTGAAGCAGAACTTTGCGGAGCACAGTGGTTTTCTACCCTTGATGCCAACCCTGGTTCTCATCAGATACCGGTAGACGATGAGACTGCAGACATTTGCACGTTCGCCACTCCGTTTGGGCGGTATCAGTACACGCGACTACCTTTTGGATTTGCCTCAGCTCCTGAAGTCTTTCAAAAAAACAATGTCAGAAATACTTGAAAGTTTGCCGGGAGTTCGTGTGTATATAGACGACATACTTGTCTGGGGAAGAACCGAGGCCGAACATGATGAACGTCTACGGGCAGTGTTAAGCCGAGCAACGCGAGAAGGTCTCACACTCAATTTAGAGAAGTGCAAGTTATCATGCAAAGAAGTCACTTTCCTAGGAGGCGTGATAAATCAGAACGGAATCAAACCGAGCCTGAACCTAGTTCAGGGTATCCACGACTTTCCGACGCCGGATAACAAAAGTGATGCGCAGCGTTTGTTGGGATTTATAAACTATTTTGGCAAGTATATACCTAATTTCTCGTCCAAAACAAACTTATTACGTGACATCATCAAAGATAGAACTGTATTTGAGTGGACTGGTGCGCATCAAACAGAGTGGGAGGGCCTGAAGACACTCCTAGTGACCGCTCCGACACTTGCGCTCGTTGACCCTGAGAAACCAGTGGGAGTATCGACAGATGCGTCGCAATGCGGATTAGGGGCTGCATTAAAGGGGCGATGCAACGATTTTTGTATTTTGCGCAAATACCGCTTAGAACGGATCCCCGACGTTAATGACCTGTGAAATACCCGTTCGTGTTTCACCACATGCAATCGAAGTCGCAGAAAAAAATAAAGAAAAACGAGCAGAGTTCACCTCCTCAACTCGCAGCCAGAACAAGAGGCCACGTGAGCTGGAGCCGATTATTTGCCGCCAATGTTGATCATAGCCACGCGCTGGGGTTGGCAAGGCACAGGACACGCGCTGAGTTGCAGACATTGTTATGGTTCGGCTGTTTTCGTCATTGCAGCGATTGGACACAGGACACTACCCGAATGCTTCTCGAGCTAGTAATTATCACGAGCACAAATCGAGTGTCCACGCCATGCTCGGGTCCAATCTATGAGCTGCATTCAAATATCGTCACTGGGCGGTACTGCTACCGCCCAGCTACGTCATCAGGTTTTGCGAAGGAGAGATTGAATGAAAACACTCGGTTTTGTCCTTAAAATTACAGCGCAACAAAGGCGTTTCTTGGTCAGTGGCGTTGCGTGCGAGTATGCTTGTGTCCCAATAGTGCCAGTAAGCTCGTGTAAAGTGAAAAACATTCCAATTGAATATCGTTGCACCGCCCCTTTAATGCAACTGCACAAAACTTGGTGGCGGCCAGTGGCGTACGCCTCACGAGCTCTGTCAGATACAGAGACCAGATACTCCCAGATTGTAAAGGAGACCCTGGGAGTCACTTACGGGCTCGAGAGGTTTCATGATTTTGTGTACGGGAGGAAGGTTTTAGTTGAAACGGACCACAAACCTCTTGTCGCCATAGCAAAGAAGTATGTGGGTGACATGCACCCACGATTGCAAAGATTCTTTCTACGATTAATGAAGTACGACTTTGAGTTGAAGTTTATTCCTGGAAAGGATCTAGTCGTTCCTGATGCCCTCTCCAGAGCATTTTCAAAGAGTAAAATGGAAGAACAATCGGAATCTTTCGTTGAGCTACATGCTGTAGGGGTTGAATACAGTATGGTCAGTCCGAAAACACGAGAACAGCTAATAGCTGAGACAGCTAGTGATAAAACTCTTGCTCAAGTAATCAATAGCCTTGAACATCAGAGACCTATTCAAGGTCGATACAGGGCCTTGGAAGGGGAGTTAACAGTAGTAGATGGAATTCTTTTCAAGGGCACGAAAGTTGTCATTCCTCACAGCATGAGAAAAATAATTCTTGAAAGAATTCACGATGGACATCTCGGCATTAACAAGTGTAAGGCCAGGGCAAGAGAACTAGTTTTCTGGCCTGGTATCAATGAAGACATCCAGTCTCTTGTTCAGCGATGTCAGTTTTGTCAGCAGTATGCGTATAGGCTGCCAAGTGAGCCCTTTCTTATGCGGTCAGTTCCTGACCTCCCGTGGAATCGAATTGGCGTTGATCTTTTCGAGAATGCTGGTTCCTCTTACCTCGTAGCCTATGAAGCTTTCTCTAACTTTCCGGAAGTCGAAAAACTTCGAGAGGTCACGTCAGCGGCTGTGGTGGAGAAGCTTAGCAGCTTATTCTCAAGACATGGAATACCACTGGAAGTATGCTCGGATAATGGCCCACAGTTTTCGTCACACGAGTTTCAGCAATTCGCTCACAAGTACGACTTCGTAAACACAACATCAAGCCCTCGCTTTCCTCGCTCAAATGGGCTCACCGCAAAAGGAGTTCAGACAGTTAAACGAATTTTGAAAAAAAAACAATTGACGCAAACGAAGATTTTTGGCTTGGACTGTTAAATTACAGATCAACCCCCCTGGACGATGGTCGGAGCCCGAGCCAGCTGCTCATGGGACGGAGATTGCGGTCTCCCATTCCCGACTTTGCGCCACGGGCCCCACCACCAGTACAGAAGCGCTCTCAGCGCAGCAATCGGGGATCTACACAAGTTCCTCTTGCTGAAGGTCAAGTCGTGCGAATCCGGGACGATCGAGGGTGGCACAGAAAGGCTCATGTACAACGAGGTGTAGCTCCACGTTCATATCTAGTAAGCACGGAATATGGACAAGAAATGTGAAGGAACAGGGTGCACCTCCGACCCACCTACGAAGACTTTGGCTAAATGCAGACAACCCCGAGGCCCATGACACAAAACATGCTTACTCTTCCGGCCCCTCAGCAGAAAGTGAAGAAACTTATCTTCAAGCGCCTGCGCAGAGCAACTTCGCGGCAGACACGCCCATGGAGACAGGGCAGCTTTCCACAGATCAAGGAACTGCCGCGAAACGAACACGTGCGCGACAACCACCCGCAAGGCTGTGGTACGACGGGCGTTTTCAGCAGCACCCGTAACTTCACTGCTTTCGCCATCCCTCATAAAGAAAGGGAGGTGTAACGGTGCTGCTACTCTGGCAACCTGCTGCACCGTGGGCAGCGCCACCGCAGGCTATTTAAGGGACGCACCATTAAACTTCATCCTCTTTTCTTCAAGCGCTACCCCACGGCTCGTGTCTTTATTCAATACACCAGGCAACAGGCGCCTTTGCTTTCCCTTCTGCAATATTCTGACTAACTGACTCCTCCTGGGTGGCCGTCACTGATCGCCGTGTCAACGACACATTCGTAACATTTCACTCCTCGTGAAACAGGGTGCGCTGCTCGCTTTACTGTCACTGGTCGTCCTATCTAACACAACGAGCGCGAAAGGTCGTGGTCATCTGCTTGTTCCGAAAGGGTGGGACGTTCATATAGGACAATAAGGGCCCCGAATCAATACGACATCTGCCGATTTCTACACATTAAACATTTACGACCCCTGCTGGTCTGTTAAGAAGTGTTGCTTTCTCTTTTGAACTCCTCCTATGTAGCTTGGGGCCTATAATAAAATTTAAATGATCAATAAATATAACAGGGTGGAGCTACTGTATTTCATTCTTATGTGGGAACGTTGAAAAAAGGCAAAAATATTTCCAAGTTTGTGAAGACGCGCAATTCGCAAGTCCGTTTCGAGCCGTAAAAACACGTGTTTTTTTTTGCGATATTGATGCTTAAATATAGAACATAGAAACAAACTACACACTTTCTCGACTTTCTTTTCGAGTAGACAACTTTTATATCTACATTTTACCCAAAAATAGAAAAATAAAATATTTTTTTTTAGAAAATTGATTTTAAATTTGGTACTTTTTGGTTTTAGCATAACATTAACGTAAACGTACCGCAAAGGGAATTTTATATTGCTGAGTAATTTTATAATATATATAAAGAGCGTGTTTTGGGCTCTTCCTAGACCTAAAAAGTATGGACGTAACCCAAGTAGATCGAAAGTATTTAATTGTCAAAGTTCGTCAACAATTAACCGAGGGGGCGTTTTTGACATTTTTACAGAAAAAAAGCAAAGCGCCCAGAACTATTTTATGGCATTAGAGCCTTTTAACTGTACTCACGGAGTTCTTTAAAAGAAGTTAGTATAATATGGACTCCAAATCCACGGCGAAAGATCGAGCGAAACATCCGACGCACGACGGATGTGAAAAGCACTGCTTTCCGCCGCGGCCTCTTTTAAAATTCATAAGTCGCGAACAAAAATTCCGGCGAATTTTCGGTTTGTGGCTACTTCCTTTCTAGAGACGTCGCCATAACAAATATTTTTTTCAGGAAAATTAAAAATTCGACCCTTTTTGCCTGCACGATTTGAGATGAAATCACCCTACTTCCACCTTATAGCAAATTGAATTTGGAAATTTTGCTTATCCTATTGTTTGGCGTGCCTTGGTTTTCTCTCAAGTTACTTACATTATATTTCTTGGAAGAACGTTTCGTTCATTAGAGGGAAATGATCATTACATACATTTTCAAGAGTATCTGTAGGCGCCACTGGAGATGTTTATTAAAAAGAAACACGGAGCTTATTTAAAAGGTTCTTTCAAAAATGCCTTATTTAAAAGAAATCTGTATTTCTTATATTAAAAAGGAACAAATATTTTCAAATAATTATTAATTTTATATAGCACTCATTCTGCACAAATATGATACGCAAAAGAGTAAAAAAAGTATAATTAAAAAAATCAAGAACTCTACTTGCCATGAATAGGTAGCAAATCCTTCACCTCTTTCCTTTCCTAACAATCACGAACTGCACCTGTTTTAAGAGAATCCCCCTTTTTTATGACATTCGGTGCTGCAGACCTTCGTTTGTTGGTTTAATTCATAATGTTAATACATTTCTACATTTGGACCTACTATCTTACACCTCGTTAAAGGTACTAGGATGCGCTTAGAGGCTGCCATTCTCACCAAAATTCAATTCAATTCATTTATTTTATATTTACTTCAATTCATAGAGAGCGACACAAGCCAAAATTCTACTCAACGTAGCTTGAAGCGTTCATGCCTCTCATACAGACTTTGATAAACTGTTCAGCTCAAGTGAGAAATATATCAAAAGGAAATAACAAATAGAACACAATGCTACACACATAAATATCGCAAATAATCATAATTTCTCAAATTAAGCGTTTTCACTTTAAATTTGTAAAACAAATGGTTTATTTATTTAACTATTTTTTGCGTGAAAATTCTATTTAGTTAGCTCGCTAAAGATGGATGGTGCAACATGTCGAAGAATTTGCAATCCCTAATTAGTTCTCCAGTGCGGCACTTCACAATGCACTGAACAACGAACAAATATAAAGCACCAGGTTTAAACAAGTGATAACATGTTATTAAATTATGTATGATTATGATAAGAACAGTTTTTTCATAACTCTGGATTTGTATTTGGTTATACAAATAAACAACGTATTCTTTATGATAGCAAGCAATGATATCATAATGCTTACGATTGACGATAAATCTGTGTAATATCGATAATAGCTGTTGCGTGTGAACAATATAAAACTTCTTGGTTATTGGGTCATCCTTGTATTGGAAAATTAGATTGTGACAGATACCAAAATATGAGTTTCATGAGATCGGTGTTCTGTTGTGAGTCGCGATACATTGCAACTGTACAAAACAAAATTCATGTTCCACAAAATTTGCCTTTCTTAAGACTTTACAAAACGTGGTATAGTTTATATTTCAATAACACCAGTACAATCATGTATATCTTTCTTGCAGGAACCTGAAGTGACACCTACCTTTCTCATACTTCGGAGTACAAAGAGGAACTCACTCGGAACATGTGTTCATTCAGTGCAGCGGCACATGAACAGAGGCTGTAGTGGAAATAAAACAAACATATTGTCACTCCTTTACGTGCAAGCGCGTGCAATACAAGCGATATCATAATTGGCTATATTTTGTAACTGGATGTCTTCAAAAGCCAGACATCGATATTGTTGGCAACAGGCAAGCAACAGAGTGTGCAACAAATAATAACTAGTACCTTACCTGTATATTGAAATCCATGTTCCCGTTTCTTTTAAAGATTGGGCGTTGTAAATCATGACCTTAGCTATGTGACCTCCATTTCAGCTCTCAATCAGGAGCAGCAAGAGGTGGTCTTTAACTTTAGGGGAGACAGGTTTTGGAAAGGGGGGGGGGGGGGGGGGGCAGGTGAGAGGGAAGGGTGCGGAATGTTGCGGCATTGTTTCATTGTAGGATCCACTAAAAATATCGAGTCGGCTTTGGATAATATAATTATGACGAACTTAAGGAAGCGTGCCGGCAAGTCGTAAGATTGAAATGTAACCAAGATGCATCGTAAGACTGAGAGCAAAAATGTAAGTGAGGGTGTGGGACATATATATACATCTTTCTGACAGACTGCTCTTTCGTGTTTTTTTTAGGGGGGGGGGGGTGCAATGGTGTTTGATTAATTATATCTATGGCGTACTTTATGCTCTGATAAAAGTGAAAGATGACTCATGACATTTACCAGATATCAAGAAATGTAAATATTATTTACAAGTTATTACTCAATTGGGGCTGGGAGTTTGGGAAGGCCTTTGTGGATTATTGACGATATACGAGACAAAGCCCCTGCAGTAGAGCGCGAGGGCCTTACTGATATGCAACGAAAAATCGTGAACAGAAACATATTGCCCTCCCAAAATACTGCCTTCTTTATCTTCGAAAGCGCGTCAACAAAAGCGGTGTTCATCCGCAATTAATCTTACTGGTTTCGTTGCCTTTCAAGCGGGCTATTCGAAACGAAGCATTCCAGAGATTATTTAACGTGCCCTCCATTGAAATCCACCGGTCTAGAAACTTGGGACATTAAGGATTCTGGGCTTAGTAGCTTTAGAAAGAGAGTATAAAAATAATTGACTGAACTCGCACGACAATAGAAAAGCAATCACATTTAAATGTGTATTTTTATATTATCGTAGAAAACAAAAATATTACTTTCAGCATTCGCACTAGTCGATCACAGACTTTGGGCAAGCAACGGGATTGACATTTTTTATATTACGAAATATTAACTGGAAAGCGTTGCGCTAGCAACAAACATATGGTAAACCTAAAGTGTTTTGTAAAAAGTTAAAAGGTGAACTTGTTTGAAATATGGCCCTTTTCACCCACCAATCTACATTTATCTGCAGCATGCTAAAATGACGGCAACGCTATAAGCTAAAGGAGTTTCGCCGCAAAAAAAAAAAAATATTTTTAAACAAACTTCGAAGAAAAAAAAACAAGCCATGTAACTTCAACGTCGGAGAAAGGAACTAGACTTAACTTTAGCCGTGGTATTTCCAGTTCAAGGAAACACGAAAAAATGGTAGTAAAGGAACAACCGAAAGATGTGTCATCATCTGCGATAGTCATTTAACCTATCCAGAGAACCCGTAGTTGCAAACATTAAGGTGGTGTTCTTTAAAGAGCTGCGGAACTTCTAAAAATAAAGATGGTGCTTCAAATATTAACTCTAAACTGTTTCACAGTATCAATTCGTTTTGACAAATTTTTGAAATGCAATCGACCCTTCTTGAAAGTCCATCAGGCAACATTGCGGTCGCTATTGCTTGGACACGAAGTGCAACGAGGGGCTTATTGAACCCGAGTCCTCACCGAACGCTGACGTCAGCACTCGTGTCTAATACGAGCTGAGGCGAGTTCACTCCGAACGCTGACGCAGCCCTCGTGCCCAATACCTGCTCAGAATATATGAGCAAGCAATGGCGGACAGCTGTTGGTGCGGACTTTTGAAAGGAGTCTGTTTGCTTACATTCCAGCACAGGATGTGAAAATCATTTCAGTATATCGATAATAACGTTGATTCAAACTAAAATATAGGTAAGTTTTTAGAGACATAATTTTAAAAAGTCGGCATTGTTGGTTGTTTACAGACGCTTTTCAGAAGTCTACGCGGATTCGTGTAGGAATGTTGGTGACGAGATGCTCTGCATCACAACAAGGAACCGGACAATGTAGCTAATTAAATTTTTAATTTTCAGCGATGGTGGTATCGCGGTGTGAGAATCCGGTTGCCTTGCTGCTGGATGATCGGCATAACAATTGAGGAGGCTTGTTTGTACCTTCCTGACGTGGAAGTATAAAGTAAGGCCCTTATATCACTCGTGTGTCTCAAAAGCTTAATTAATTACGCGTCGCAGACATAGTACTGTGTTTCTGCGACGAGTATCCAGACGACAGCCATTTTAAAAGGAGCCAGTGTGCTCCCTAAAAGTCGTGAAAGTTGCGAAATGAAGAGCAGAGGGAAACGCGCAATAGAAACCCAACTTTCAGTCGCAAAGCTGTTCTCTTGCTTAGATTTCAAGGCAGCCTCAGAATCATTATGGCGATGCAGATAAGATGGTTCATGAATACAAACTGGTAGCACTGCGCAAAAAAACAAACATCGGTGGATTGTCACAAAAAAGAAATGACTTTCTTGAGCACGTTTTGACGCTATGACCGTGTAATTGTTTACCTCGATGCTTTCATTAAACGTTCAGTTCAAGTTCGGCGCCCGTCCTGTGTATTCCTTCCTTTGTCCGTGTATATGTTGCGCGCTGCTAACAGTTTGTGACCTTAGAAGAAGATATTCCTAGGAATTCAAGTTTCCCAAAGAAACATCTGCCCTGGAAACAAGAGGTTCTGGAAATAGTTCAGTTGCTCTTGAAGTTCAGGTTTTGACCCTTGAGAGTGTCCCTTCCTTTGTCCTTGCGCCACGAGAAAATTGACCGCACGAAACATTTTGGTTAGAACAGCCACGTCAAAACTGGAGAAACTTCGAAAACCCCTGCCAGAACTTTCACGGGTTTGATGGCCAACTGTAAGTATTATTGCAAAAACTTTGTTTAACGTTCTATTTAATTTTTTTTGACAGCGGAGCTGTTAAGGGCTCGGTTCCCCAGAATCGTGTGCGGTACCAAAATCTTCTCGACATAAACCTCCACAAACCTCTGGACAGCTACCGCCATCTAAAGGCGACGGCGACAAGCACCCAACCAGTCTGGTTTCCGCCGTCGCTCGTAGATGGCGGCAACCTTTCCAGCTATCTAGAGTTCCTGTATTGGCTCCCTACGGGAGCCAGAGTTGCGCGTTTGATTCCACATGCCGCGTGCCGCCCTCGCCGCTATTCGCTGAGATCCGATCACGTGAGGAGCCGTACCAAGTGTCGTGCAGCAAAGTAGACGTTGCACGCGCCCCGGCGTACGTTCCCAGGCTTTTGAGCCCGCCGCGCGCCTCGAACGCGCGGCGCTGCTATTCGCCGAATTCAGTCACGTGAGGAGCTGGATCCACATGCCATGCGTGAACGCGCAACTCTGGCTCCCGTAGGGAGCCTATACAGGAACTCTACAGCTATCATAAAAGAATAGACAGTTAGGCGAGTTGGTGGGAATTCATCGTAGGAAACAGCGCGCAAAACAGACGAGGACGAAGAAGAAACACGTGACGAGCGCAGCGCTCATCACATGTGTTTCTTCGTCCTCGTCTGTTTTGCGCGCTGTTTCCTACGCTCATATCAGTTTCGGTTTAGACTCAGGATGGTCCGTGCGCGTGCCCTTTCGGGGAAAGAAGACTGGGTGCGGAAAGAGCGGCGACGTACGCAGCAGCGCGAATGGGTCCGCAACCGACGTGAAGCCGCTGTCGCCTCGACTCCCTTGCGAAAGAAGAGCACATCGCTTGCCTGGTAAGCCGCCGCCCAGAACAGAACCAGCGATGTAGACTGCGCCGGCGGGCTACGGAGGCCAAGCGCGAGCGCGAGGCCCGGCGACGACAGCACTCCACGCCGGCTGAACAGTTCCCGGGTGCGACGGCGAGGTTCCGGAGGGAGTTCGTGGAGAACCCGTTTGGCGTCACGTGCGTCTTGTGCGACAGACTCTGGTTCGCCGAAGACTTATCCACGATCGGCGGCGTGTCGGACGAGAAGAATCGGGAAACGGGCGCTTGCGCGTGGCGGCAGTGTATCGAGTCGGCGGATGTCTACAAAGAACCGGCGTGCAGAAAGTGCCGAAATTCCCTGCTTAAAGGCGCGGTGCCACGGTTCACGACCGTGAACGGCTACAAGTACCCACCCGTACCGGAGCACCTACCGAGGTTTGACGTGGTGGCGGAACGACTAGTGGCGCCTCGACTCCCTTTCATGAGCCTTCGGCGGTTGACGTGGTATAACAAAGACAACCGGGGACAATACGGTTCTCACATAACCAATTACCCAATCACACCTTAATCCTTACGTTTATAAATACTTAATTTCCACAATAGTACAGCTTCGCTGGTTTTCCTTCACGAGATTGGAAAGGCTGAAACTTTTTGTAACTTTTTTTTACTAGTACAAACTAGCAGTCGCTTTTTTCTCCTACCCCTGTTTTGTGGAGCTCTTTATTTTGTATTACAAGTAGTTTATTGAGACATCTAGGAATTTGTTGTTAGCGATGTGCGCGGCCAAAAGCGTCGCTGTGGTCAGCTTTCCACGATTGGCCAAACCATGGGCATATGAGCACTGTCAGATTGTCAACTTTGACGGTGTTAGTTTCAGATTGCGATGGCTCCTAGCTTCCACTGTGCTTTTTAAACACACCATCGAACTTGTCGTCGCACCCGATGGTAAAGCCGAATTCAGAACTCACTCAAACTACACTCCCACTTAAGTGCCGCTCCACTTCCTCGAGGGAGGCGCGAGGGACGGCGCTGGCCAATCGCGAGGACGGACCCAGCCGTCGCGATTGGCCAGCGCGGCCCTCGCGCCTTCCTCGAGGAAGTGGAGGGGCCCTAAGTGTGAGTGTAGTTGAGTGAGGTGTTTCGAATTCGGCCGGTAAGTAGACAGAATAACAACTGGTGATGTCACGGCGAGGCAAATCTCAGTCGTGACGTCACGGAGGGAAACCATAAGAGGGTGCCACCGAACCATCTCGGCGCTAATAGAAGTGGCGACCCACAACGTTTACGCCGGCATGTAGACGGGAATATTTTCAGTTATGTCTAAACTGAGGCAAACCAAACCCACAGAAATAAGTTCAAGGCACGTGGAGTCTAGAGAACCCACGACCAGGTCGAATTAGGCAAGATGAAAATAGCCGTACTGCTGAGCGACAACATTATTTTATAAATTTTCTGGTTGAAAATTTGATGTATGAATTTGAGTGGGCGTGGAACGAGCAAGCGCGAGCATTCCTCTGAGCAGCGAAGCTAGAGTTGTGGACACCTGAAGAATTCAGTGAGCGCTCCGCCTACAGCGCGAGCTTTCTACCTTTGGTAACATCATATTAAAATTAACATTATTAAAATTTAGCACCATTTCAAAAGTAACATATAATGCTGCCTTTGGTAACGTCATATGATATCATCCTAGGAACTAGCTTAACTCTTCACTTATTACCTTGGGTAACATTTTGTAAAGCCTCTATACTGGGAAAAGTGGCGCCATTCATTGTTGTAGAAATGCTCGAGGCACATGCCGCGCGCCACTTTTGGGAAATTCATTTCGTCTGAAATCTAGCTCAGTGCTGCGCTGTGCCGCCATGATCTTCCCAAGGGCTGCACGTTGCACGTGCCTCGTGCATCGACGAGCATTGCGCTACGTCTCACTTCCGGATTGTCTAGCCAGCCAAGTTTGAATAGCAGTACTTGAGCTTGGGCGAGTTGGTGATTCATACTAACACTTCGCAGCGCAAGGAAAGAGACGCTCACAAAAATAGATTTCAAACACTCAAAGAAAGAACTCGCACACTGCGCTGCTCTTAACTCTTTGGTGTATTAGACTTATCTCCATCATATTTTTTTGCTACTATACACATGGACGTAAAAAAAGCAAGGAAGAAAAGAAAAAGAGAAGGAAGTTCTCAACTTTGTGGCAGTAGACGACGCGCGAGACAGGGAAGTAAGATCCGACTGGAGCGCCGCTGGTTCTCGTGACCGCCACCTGGGCCACTCGCCTTCGCACCCGAGAAAAAGAGAGCTGCGAAACTGAGCTTGCTCCAGTAACTATGCTACTTCCATTTTACCCTACAATTCGGCGCCATTTAAACAATTCCGGCTCCGCCTACAGTCGTCTGGGCACTTTGGAGCTCCGAAGACGTGAGACTTACCGATCGCCGTTCTGGGACTGTTACCCGTTAGGAGTGTGCATTGGTAACGTCGAAAATCGACATGGTGTTTTGCTGTTCTCTTCAGGACTTTATACTGTGGAGTATAATTATCCCACTTAAGTTGTTCTTTTTTTTTTTTCCGGAAGTGCTAAAATGCAGTTGTTTTTAACGGCGCTGATTGGGGGGGGGGGGCGAATTTTCCGACATATTGGTTTTGTCAAAATGCAGGTTTCCGTGTGACCATACCCTTCTTCACCTAAAAAAATAACGCAGTAAAAATGTCCGGATCCTCGTGGAACACTACTAATTTCCACCTTTAGGTGGAGACATGAAATTTATTTTCGTGCATCTTAAAGTATGTACCGTTTCTTTAACTTAACAGATTTGTTTAAAAAAAGCCGTGAAAGTTACATTTATGGGTTTCGTGCAGGTGAGGTTTGTCGCCAGGGGGACAAAGCATAGGGGGCTAATCGTAACGATCAGTCAGCTAATCAATTAAATTTCGTTAATTCACTTTTTAATAATAAAAATAGACATAGTTCCAATTAGGAACTTGCTGAGCGTCATCGAAAATAAGTAAATCAGTAATTTTCATAAAGATTTTAAGCGCGTGAGAAGCGTAGTAGTGCACTAAAGTTACCACTCGTGGAGCAGGTACAAGGCTACCGGTTGCAGTAAGGTGCCCGCGCGATTTGTCCGTCTCTTATTAAAGCCCCAGCCTTGTACCTGCTCCACGAGTGGTAACTTTAGAGCACTACTACGGTTCTCACGCGCTCCAAGTCTTTCTAAAAATGACTGATTTAGTTGTTTTTTTTTTTTCGATGACGCTGTGCAAGTTTCTAATTGGAAGCATCCCTATTGAAAATTCCATCAAGATACGTAATTTGGGACACTAACTGCCAGTCAGCAGCCCTGGTGGAACGTGCCCTGATGGTCCATCAGATGACGTCTGACTGCCACGGCCAAAAGAATTTCATCAGCATGGGCAGCATTTATATAAAAGATCCCATTCCGAGTTGGCCATCTTGGATGGCTATGAAACGGTTCACAAGCCGAGGCGCCATCGGCTGTGTCTACAGTGCCGTCCGACGGCACTCCACTCGCGCCTACAAGTGCCGTCCGAAAGAGAGTCGGACGGCGCGTGTATCACTGGGGAGCTCGTTAACACAACAAGCCCCCCCCCCCCCCCCCCCGGCCTGCGTTCACGCCGCTTCGCGGCGACAGTATGCGGCTGCTAATTACAAAACTATTGACCCTTTTGGCCCCGTCGTACACGCCGCTTCGCGGCGTCCAGCCGGCAAACCAAGCACCGCTGTTCCCCATGCACATCCGGAAACGAAGCCCCATACCATTTTGTTCAGCGAAATTTCGTCGACAACATACGGTTTTCCCAGTGTTAATCGTAAAAAAGAAATGTAAATATCGCAAAATGCGTCGACAAAAAAAAAATGTTCAAGAGATAAAAAAAAATAAAAGCAACCCAGCACTGGGGATTGAACCCGGGACCGCATGCTCATGAGGCAGACGTCTTGCCACTAAGCTACACTGCAGCTTCAAAACACTCGTTTTGAGACCTCGTTTTATGCGAGACTTTCGGGCGGCACTTGAACGCGTGAGTAGATTGCCGTCGGACGGCACTTGAACGCTCTGCAAGAGTGCCGTCGGACGGTACTCAAGACACTACGTTCAGAAAAACGCCCTCCATGTCTGAACCTTTCGGGACGACCGTATACACTTTAATTCACAAAACGTATGCGACTCTGTTGAAGCTAGAGAGCAAGCATGCATGCTACGACAGACAGCCCTGGGGTGCTATGTTGCGCTTTTTGGACTCCCAGGAGACTTGGAAGAGGGAAGTGACGTCAACGACTAGAGAAACGCAGATTGGATGTTGACAGAAGAAAACAAAATCAACATCCAATCTGCATTTGCTGCGTTGTTGACGTCACTTCCCTCTCCCTATACTTCGTTTCACCTTATGTGCGAGCGAAGGCAAAACTGGAAGCGCGAGCACGGAAGCTCCGTGCGTTCAGGCTTTGCTCGAGCGCGCGAGCTGGGGAGAAATGCAAAAGGCGCTGGTCTCGCGCTTCTAGCTTTGGCTTCGCTCGCAGATAAAGTGAAACGAAGTATAGTCTCCTGGGAGTCCAAAAAGCGCAACATAGCACCCCTGGCTTCCACGGACGAACGCGAGCAGCAGACATATCTGAACTACGCTCGCGGATGCTTTTTGTCTGCGCTCTTCATGAAACAATAATAATGAGCAGCGACACAGCGGTAAGGCCAATATCCCACAACAGATAGAAAGGTATAAACGTTCTAGCCTAAACCTCTCGGACCGAGTCAAGAGCATTGCACTATTGCAGCGCGAGGTTCCGACAATGACTGCATCGCTCTAAAGAATGCTTCGGCTCCATATACAGTTAATCCTTCAGCATGTTATGCAAAGCACTCGTACATCAATCTCCGTACTTCAGTTGTACTCACCTGCCATGTAGAGTACTTTCGCGTCGTAGAACCCTCCTTTTGTTCGATCGTCTCCGGCCCAGTAGACCTGGTACACCTTGTCGTCTTCAACTACACCGCTAAAGTTCCTTACATAGTCGGAACTCCCGAAACACTGGGTCTTGTCGAGGAGAAATTCTACTAAAACTTAAGACGTTGTAGAGCTTGGGCAGGATCGACAGGTTGGAGCAAGCGGGCAAACAAAACGAGTCGAGAGCGATCGTTCATGGAAGCTCGGCGAAGCCGGGCGAAGCGAAAGTAAAGGAGTAAGTGGCGCGTTCGGCGTTTCGGCGGGCTTCTGATCAGGGTTGTCGGGTGCCGTGCTTGTCACATCTCTAACATCAACGGTTTTATGGGCTCACGCCCCGAAATCGTTTTCTCGTGCATAGATTATTTTTCGTATTCATAGATTTGACGAAATAGTAATATTCGAACGAACTTTACGTCCTCTGACCGTACGTCTGTCTGCACGTCAAAGCTTTTTGACAAACAGTCAGAGACAATCGATGTACAATCAGAATCGCCACCAAGAAACCTTGACGGCATTTCGCGGCGGCCGACTGCCACCATGAAACCACCAGAAAGCCAACAAGTGGAGTCTGACTGGAGTTTGACTGTCGGTCAGAGTAACTTGTTGGCCAATCAGACATGCTTGACGTACAGTCAGGCACAGTCAGCGGTCCACTAGAAAACATTGACTGCCAAACAGGGTTACATTGATGGATTTTTCATTCGGGATATGTCTGTTTTCTTTAATTAAAAAGTTAATTAACGATTTTTTTTTAATTAGTCGACTGATCGTTACGATTAGCCCCTTATACTATGTCCCCCTGGCCGTATAACTGACCTGCACCAATCGCTTAAGTGTAACTTTAAGGGCTTTTTTTTTAAACAAATCTGCTAATTTAAAAAAAAAATAACTGTATATTTTCTTATCAAGATGCACACGTTGCGTACACGAAATGCATCGCTTCTTTTTCCGGTAATCAAATCTTCTAAGAACTACTTCGCGAGGCGTAAGAACAATGCGCAAAACTTCCTTTTTGCTTTAGCTGAAAACGAGTTATACTTTGCTGTAGCATATCTTTTTCGTTCAGGGGGAAAGAGACCGTGGCGGGGGTGGGGGGAGTCTGGTGTCAATATTCTTTTCTTTTTTTTTTTGCCCCTTTACCATTTTTTTGTCTTCATTTTTTTTGCGCCTCCGTTCTATTATTTGGAAGTATGCGGCTCTGCCTGTTGACCTATTAAACCTGGTCTTTCGAGGTTCCCTTCTACACCTCAGCTTCAGGCAGCATTCGCTCTCGTTACAGTGCTGTTCAAAAATGTAGCTTGTTAAAAATATATATATATATATATCTGTGTTTGCTACATACTTTGTTCTCATTTTTTGTGTTCCTTTTTAGTTGTATGGTTACAATGCGTGTCCTCAGCCAGCTTGCTTTCATATGAACATCGTCTTGATTTATGCGGGTGCTGCTCTATATTTTTGTAAATTATACAACAGATTGATGCGTAAACGGTAAATAAACAAAACACAAACGTGCTTAAAAAATGAGGAAGCGTAGGAAAGCTCACCAGACAAAAGCTCACCGTAAAACAGGCAGATGCGGAGGAAAGCTCACCGTCGTTTTTTTTTTTAAATTTTTACTCAGCTTAGAGGATTGTGCGTCACACGTGGCAACATAGCACAATTATAACACGTCACTTCATTAAACATATTATTCCTCTGTTTTTTAATATTCTTGAAGTTTATTGGGCCTATTTACTAATTCCTCAGAAACGAGTGATCACCTATTATGTCTATTAATGACGCCACGAGTATAAAATTCGAACATGGGACGCCCATAAAAAACAACAAATTATTGACAACTTGACAGTGCGCCGTCAATAGCTCTGTCAGATAAAGAGGTTTCTTTTTTTGCTAGGTAATATGAATAGCGGTACTGTGAATTGTTTCAGGTCCGAAGATTGTGTGCTGGCTAATAGATGAGTAGGTGTTTCTAGAAGTAATTAGTGTCGACTACACTGTTTTGTTTCCGTTTTTTTTTTTCACTAATAAATATTTAGTTGCGAGAAGGCTTCTTCCTGTTGTGTTTGTTGTCTTCACTCAGTCTTCATCGTTTGAGCTGTTTTCATCATGTATAACGTTTACCAATTCGCCCAATTTGCTATCTTATAGAAGACTTGTTCTTATATATTTCACGAGGAACAACGGTGAGTGTGTGAAGCTCTAAAGTTCATGGGTGTTTTGCCGTAGAAGGGCACTACCATACAAAGGCAATGTGTGGAAAAACCAGCATGAACTGCTGGAAAACGTGCATGCCCGTGGGAGAAAGAAACCTTGATATTTTACTAACCGTCCTATCCTTTCTTCAAAGGTTAATAAAAGCTTCAAAGAGAATTTTAGGTACTGCGTTGTTGCGCATGCACTTTCGAATTTTCGGCATTTAGAGCTTGCCTTTTTTGGTTTAAGGCGGACATTATTAAGGTTTCTAACTCGCTGCTGCTTTTCAAGTTCATAAAGTTTTCAGGTGGGGTTTTGTTGCCAAGAGAGTAAGCCATATACAACACTCGCCCAGAATGATTAAATTGGGAGCAATATACCCTATAAGCTTAACAAATATTACCAGAAAGGACATTTTTTTCTTTTACAAAACTGGCAAATTTTAATGATTATAAATAAATGTGTCTTACGCATGATCCAACAGCCTCCATATAAAAATAAGAAAAAAAAGTCGGTGAGCTTTTCTCCGCATCCACCCAATGACCGTTGAGATTTTCTCCGCATCCGCCGGATCTGCGGTGAGCTTTTCTCCGGTGAATTTTTCTCCGGTGAGCTTATCTATCGTGAGCTTTTTTCCAGGATTCGAAAAATCATCCAAAGGCACAGGTATGAAGCTTCAATATCGGTGGCGCGTTTCTATTTCCTACGTGGTGCCACCTGCTAATTATTACTCAAAGAGAAATATTGTCAAAAAGCTTTTGATATAACTACGCGTGCAATTGTTTTAATCAAGGCAGAAGCTGCTATCCGCTCACATTTCAATTCACCATCCGCTAAAAAAAAGAAAATAAAAACATATTGTATGAGCTGACGCGACGGATTTTTAACGGCGAAGCGTATTATAGTTATATACTCAACCGCTACCGGTGCTGCAGGTCAGGAATTGGTATGTAACTGCTGAAGCATAACTAAGCCGTATTCGCATTGATTTCGTTTGACAACGTGGGTCGCGCACACTGTTTCCGCTTTTAATCTACTATTAGCATTCTTAGTTGCACAACGAATGGCAGCGAAATACTGTCCGGTCAGTTCCGTCCAGGGTGTAAGATAGACAGGTGTGGAAACGAGAGCCAAATGAGCGACCGGACCGGCTAACCGACGGAGATTTTTTTTCTTCTCGCCGCAGCGCCATCTGTCGCAAATCGGGGGTACCCGCAAGCAGACGAGTACACAATCCGGTCACGGCATTGCTGTAGGCCTCTATGGGCCGTTTCCCCACCTGTCTATCTTACACCCTGGTTCCGTCCTTGATTATGAGGGGACACGTAAAAAGTGTCATTGAATTTGCAAGACGGCGGTCAATTTTGCTTGAAAGACTTGCATCTTTACAATGGGCACAAGCTGATGCCGCCATTTTTAACAATCCCTTCAGGGGACCAGACGGCGTTTCGAGGGAGATTGTAAACTGCAAGCTCTGGTCCGACAAGAATTGGGCCCTGTTGGCTCCACTCATCTACGGTGAACTCAAGAAAGAGCCCAAAAGTTTGATTGCGCGCCTTTGTAGCTAACGTACGAAGCCTCGAAGTTGGTACTTGTTCGTGCAAAGAAGCTTCCTATATCTTCCTAATGGAGTCGTTTCTTTC
Organism: Ixodes persulcatus; assembly: GCA_013358835.2. Taxonomy (NCBI): domain Eukaryota; kingdom Metazoa; phylum Arthropoda; class Arachnida; order Ixodida; family Ixodidae; genus Ixodes; species Ixodes persulcatus. Next base: position 53,700 of record JABSTQ010010045.1, on the reverse strand, counting down.
CCCACGTTTTCTGCCAAGAAATCCTTCAAATATACTCAGCCTTAGCAGTTGGTGGCCGCTCAGTGGAAACTAATAGCCGGAGAGAAAGAAAAGCCTCTATTGTTCGAGTTTTGAGTCACAGGAGAATTTGCGAGGGGGACAAGAGCGACCTTTGATGTGCACTAAATAAGGTCCAGCTAAGAGGGGAATACCTCGATCGCCTCTTTAACTCTGCGTTACGCTCTCAATCCGCTACCTTTGGCAACGCTTAGTGCATGCCCTTACAAAACTAGGTCTCGACATTCTATAAAATTTATTAAGCATCCTTATTGAATTACGCTAATTCTACTTATATGCTTTCATTTTACGCTTAAGCAAATTAAAGAAAACAATGAGTGACTTTTTTTTTGCAGAGTATTTAAGGTTGAGACGCTATGGCGGCCACGGACAAATGACGATAGAAGCCGGTGTTTCAATCGCAATTGCAACGCTTGGTCACTTTCTGAAATATGTATTATACCCGAATATATAAACAGAGAATGGTGTTCATCTTGATAGAACAACATAAATGATTATATTAGAAATCTGCTAGCTGGGAACATGTGAAAAGTGACGTTTTTGGCCGTACATGTATTAGCAGTACAGATGTGCAGAGTTTAATATTGAACCGGATTGGTTCATTTTTTAAGAGGGGTAGATAAATAGTGCTTGCGTTGCATATCGTGGCCCTTTTTTCATTTTTACATTATATTGGGGGGTGATTTCAGATAAGATTGACCAAAAGGTGGCTGGTCGACATTTTTAAATTAACTGATGTTTTTATACGACATTGTCTAGTGTCTAGTATGAACAAATACACAATTAGTTTTGACGAAAAAAAAATTGAGGACAGGAAAATTCGTAGGGCATGAAGATGGACAGTTGCGTTAACGCGCACTGATGGAGGGGCACACTTAAAAGTGAATAACTAAAACGATAAAATTGGGGGAGTTTTAATGCCTTTTAGAAAATTATTATGGGTATAGCTTGCTTGCAATATATAGAAATAATATTTATTTAAATTATATATATTTTTCTAGCAATTTCCAAACAGGCCTTCTCGTACGACAAATGGCAAAATGTGGAGGCCTGTATCTCATGAAACAATTTAATCACCATCATATACGTTTCAGATAGTCTTCTACATATAAATAGGTATTATTTCAAATATATATTAGGTATCTGAGTGATACGAAAGTCGGTATAAATGTAGGCAAACAGGGGGAAAAATCAAACAAAAATGCTTACGCGAATAACAAAAAACATTTTCGATTTTTCTTAAACTTTGGTACCCTGCCATACTCTATATCGGAATTCATTTTTATTAAAAATATGTTGCATTATTTGATTGACAAAGAAGACATAACTCCCCAAAGTAGGGTCCTTTTTCAAAGCCTACACTTAGCAGTGCCCTATGCGAGATGTGACTGATTTCCAGTTTCAGGAAACTAACACACATATTTTATATATTTTTATTCAGAGGAGGACATTGATAACTATAGCAATTGTTCACTCAGTAAACGTGAGGAGAAAGTACGGTGTACAAAGAGCTATCATATTACGGACTAGTGATCCGAGAAAAGACCCTGCAGCCATCGGCTACTGGGAACTTTGTTTACTTACGACACTTAATGTTCCTCTCTCTTCCCCTCTCTCTCCATCTCTCTCCCTCTTATATGTATGCCTGGCTTATATCTTGAACAAAAAAATGAAAGCCGTTTACAACTCCCTGTAACGCCGAATTAGAGCGCAGCTCTTGAGGAGGAGGAGGGAAGGGTACTGGGGAGTCACGTGACCTCGGGGAAGGGGCTCACGTGACCTGGGGGGGGGTCACGTGACCTGGGGGTCACGTGACCCCCGATGACGTATCAGTGACGTCACTGATGACGTCATCACTGATGATGACGATGACGATGCGGATGCCGATAACGTCATCAGTGACGTCACTGATGACGTCATCAGTGATGATGACGATGACGATGCGGATGGTAATGACGTCATCAGTGACGTCACTGATGACGTCATCAGTGATGATGACGATGACGATGCGGATGCCGATGACGTCATCAGTGACGTCACTGATGACGTCATCAGTGATGATGACGATGACGATGCGGATGCCGATGACATCTTCAGTGACGTCACTGATGACGTCATCAGTGACGTCACGCGTCCCATAATGCACCGCGCGGTTACGCCGACGGCGACGCCGCTCAAGCCGGAAACGGGCGCCTAAGAGCTGCGCTCTTAAACATATTCAATCATTTCCTCGCAGAAATCACGATTATGTCGCAATAGTTGAGGGAAGTAGCAGAATACACTCCTCGCTAGTTCTGGCAGAACGGCCGATACAATATTTTTCGCAATTCCTCGCTCGCTATCAAGGATAAAGGCCCGTTCACACTCTTGCGACCGAGTTCGACCGAGAGACCAGACCGGTTTTTAAGCCTCTTGCGATCTCTTAGGACCAGCTCCGCTGCAGCGGAGCTGGTACAGCGGAGCTGGTTCTAAGAGATCGCAAGAGGCTTAAAAACCGGTCTGGTCTCTCTCGGTCGAACTCGGTCGCAAGAGTGTGAACGGGCCTTAAAGGGCCCCTGAAAAGAAAAAAAAGTTTTTTTTTTAAAGAGTCTGGTTGGGACACGCGTGTCGAAAAATGAATTTTACGCGAAAAAAAAAATAATTTTTAGAGCAATATTGACGGCGAGAGATTTATTTGAAGTTTTGCGCGCAAATTCCACGGTCATTCAGCTCGGCTTCTCATTGGTAACGATGGTCATTCAAATCAGCTTCTCATTGGTCAATAGAATGAGTGACAGCTTAGATGTTGGTTATAAAATCTTCGTGATCTCTTGAAATCGCCTTTTGAATTACATCTTTTTAGGTTTAAAAAACAATCCATCGAATGAACGTCGTAATGGTTTACAAACGTTTTACAAAATCGTAACTTCCGCCCGGATAAAACAACAAACAAAAGCTTCGCCATTTTTTTTTTTTTCTGTCATGGTCGCCGTTTTGCAACGTGTCTCGCGTCCTCGGGTGGTTTTATAGTTTTATCGCGTTTATATGTGAAGACCTCCTGAAGAGGGCTTGTTGCTTGTGTTAGTTAGTCATGGCCGATTCACACGACGGATCGATTTATCACGTGACGACATGCCCGCGGTTCGTCTGTCTCCCAAGCGCATCCACACAAGGGAGACGACGAGCAGACGCCAGCGAGGACGGACCGAACCTGGTCGCCACCCCACAGTGCCGCGAGACTCCAACATCGCACCGTTGGACCGTTGTCCAAGAGAGAAATCGACGCTCGCTACCGCGATAATGAATCGTACGCCGCTGTTACGTACAGATCGAGACAAAACACCGTGATAGGCTTCGCGCGAAGCGCCACTAGCTTTACTAACCCAAAGCATGAGAGTGACACAGGCATGGTCCTGCGCGAGAAGGGTTTCGCGTGGAAGCGACGAAGTTCTGGGCTCGCGAAGGGGCGTTTGGAGATGCCTTCACGCACTCCGCGCTCGTGCACAACACTCAAGTTCACCACAGCCACAAGAGAGGTCTTGCTCGGTGAAATCCTGATTGGACGTGCAAGAATTATCGCGGCGTGCTAGACGAGTTTTAACGGAAGCTTCTTGACGCGGACCCGGAGGAGTACCGGAACCTGCGTCGCATCAGCCAGACAAAGTTTCTGCAGTTCATTTCACACGTGGAACGAAGAAACGCCTGAAAAAATCAACCAGCGAACGCACAAAACACAACGATGCGCCACTTTTGATTTCATCGCCCAGAAACAAAAACAAAACAAGAAAACAATAAACCGTTGCCAGACTAAACGCTTTTCAAGTCAATCTCTCGCCAAAAATCCGCGAGTGAAAAAGGCGCTTGACTTTATCAGTCCGCGCGTCCGCGGACGAGGCGCGGATCACAGGAATCGGTGACGAGCCGGTCACTTGGTACACGTAGAGCCACTAAATGAGCTGCGCTTAGAGTATCGGCACTCCGTTCCCCGACATTGTTGTGGGCGTCGCCATATTGGGGCTTGTGCAGAGCAGACGCAACTGCAGATCGTCATGATTCAAAAGTGTGACTTCCTCAGCATTCGAATCGGTGTTAGGAAGCTCATGTAATATTGCTTTTCTCTGTCGCGGACTGTTTAAACATTTGTGGAGGACGGAAAAGCGTTTCCCATGGATTTCAGATAAAGCTTCAGATAACTGGCAAGCATGATTTTAAGCCACAATATGGCCAAGTGTCGTTACTCTGAAGCGTAGCTTATTTAGTGACACTAGGTACACGGTCTGCGGATGAAAATCGCGATTCAGTCCGTCGTGTGAATCGGCTGTACGACGCGGTACGACGTGCGACCGGCAGACGGAAATAGCAATGACTCTCGAACGGGGCGCAGCCAAGCAGCCAAGCCGATCCACTACGAAGAGGCGGGGAGTACCTCTCCTCCACGCGCCCGAAATGCCGAGAGAGTGAACAAGTGGCAAGGAGGTGACTACCGACTAAATTGCGTCTGGCGCAGTCAATATTGCCCTAAAAATTTTTTTTTTTTTCGCGTAAAATTCATATTTTGACACGCGTGTCCCAACCAGACTGTTTTAAAAAAACTTTTTTTTTCTTTTCAGGGGCCCTTTAAGGGGGTTCGCTTCAACCAGCAAAATATGGCCACCGATAACTGTTTACTGAGCAGTCGTGCCTGTCGCCATCCCACTCGCTGGCGTCACGGTCGATAATATCAGGCAGAAAGGGGCACACCGACAGACAGCAGAATCCCCAAATACTCGAGCACCACCTAAATACAATAAAGCTAAAACACTGTCGCCGTGTTAACCTAGGAAATGTTAACACGGCGACAGTGTTTACGCTCTATGTAAGGAAAACCATGGCGTGCGGTATGAGCCGGATCCTTATACAAGGTGCATGGTAAGTCCAGAGATCGCGTCTGCTGCCCTGGAGTATTTCACGAAAGACAAGCTACAATGTTCGCGCCAAGGTCCCAGCCAGAAGGACGTGATCTCTGTCATGCTCGACGGGGAGAAAACGTTCGTGCCAAAGCGCTTTCTGACGCGCTCAATCCGAGAGGCCTTTCGTGTATACAAAGACAAGCATCCTGATTCCGGCGTTAGGTTAACGAAATTTTATTCTTTGCGCCCTAGATGAGACAAACGTATTCCGCACTAGGAAGTGTGCGTTTCTGTGCGCTGCGCCAATTATTATCCTTGTATTGCCGTTCTAGACAACGTTGCAGGCTCAACATTTAAAACTGGTGAAATGGACTCTGCATTTCTGTGCGACCCACTAACAGGTCTGTTTCTTTAAGGAGACTATGATCACGGCCCGAAAGGCCAGTCTCTTACACTCGAGGAACTTCATATCCCAGAGCATGAAGAGATTGTACTTACATCATTTGAGCCCGGCGATCTTGTGAAAAAAAAAACAAAAAAACATATTGGATTCTGAGACTTTCCTAAAAGTCGTTCAAGTAACAGTTGAAAGTTAGATATTTCACAACCATACCCGACCAACGCAAGGTAAAGCTATCTACGATGAAAAGCAGTGCATGAAAAGCGGGAGCATTGTCTTTCATTTTGACTTTGCTGAAAAATGAACCATCGCACTTCCTGACGAATTTCAAGTATACCACTTGAAACAAAAAAGTTACGACATTTACATGTGTAGTGATGACAAGAAAATCTACAAACAGCTCTGCTATCATCAGTGAGGGCATGTATGACGCCGCCGTCACACGTGATTGCTCTAGAAAAAGTGAAAGAGTGTGTTGAAGACAACGTTGCGGTATACTCGCACGTGTCGTACGTAAGTGATGAGGCCGCCAGTTATATTAAGAATCGCTACTAGCTTCACCAGTTTGCACAGAACGATTTCCCACAAGCCCTGTGGTTATTTTCTGCATCTGGACATGGGAAAATGCAGGCTACGGAGTTGGCAGACTCGTGAAGCACCAGGCCACGTTGAACAACCAGAGAGAACGTTCAATAAACGCAGTCTTGGCACGCGTGGCGGCTGTGCAAGTCATTAACAGAAGGGACCTATGACATACATGTAGCTTGGACAGTCGGATCTGGTTAGAATAAACTTTATTAAATGTGTACAGCGAGGAAAGACAGCGTAAAGTGCCGAATTTGGTTCCCCAAAGACCGCTCTTTTTTGAATGGAGTGTTATCTTATTTATCACAGTTTTCTTCGCGTGGTATTTAACCTAGTGTATTACTTGTTGATTGCTTATAATCTTTATCTGATCACCATACGAGAATCACGAAACGTTATCCTCGCGCAGGATAAAATATTTCGGCTTGCCACGATCCATTCGTACACCGAGAGTATGGAAGATCCTACAGTCCGGCGCGGTGGCAGCCCTCACCTGAAATGGTTTGTCCCCAGAAATACATAGCCAACCTAAACAATTTTAGTATTCTATCTTTATTTTTGTGTGTGGAAGTGAAGTTATTTCTTTTATTTTAAATATAAAATATACCGGAAAGTAAAACTTCACACTGCATCATCTTTTCTCGAATCACTAGTCTCTAATATGATATATATATGTACGCTGTATGTTTAATGCTGCATTAAGATTATCTTCACTTTTACAGTGTGACCAATTGCTCTAGTTCTCAATGACGTCATCTGAATAAAAATATACGAAATATTTGTGTTAGTTTCATGAAACTGGAACTCAGAGTGAGTGAGTGAGTGAGTGAGTGATTTATTTGCACTTAAATTGGTGCGCACACGACGGCGTGCCAGGCAAGGCAGATAGGTAAAAACCCTTACGCGTGTGCGTCTGCCAGCCTGCCGCCATGTGCGTTGGTAGTTATAGTTCTACCCCAGCTTTAGAAGCGTTATAATTATGATGGCAGTGGTGATGGAGGAGGTGATGATGACGAGGATGTTGTTGATGACGGTGGCGATGGTGATGATTATGATTCAAGATGAAGAGGGGGTGAGGGAGTGAAAATTATGATGATGGCAGCGGACCCGAAGGCATTCGTCTCGCAAATACTTTGCAAAGTTCCCGGGATTCATCGTGTGATGTGGGCAGAGGGCTACGAGAAGCTATTGGGATGGTCAAAAAGTCTCTAATGGCGGCAGGCAGCAGGGATTCGCTGTGACGAACAGTCCTGCCTCGAAGAAGTTCGGGCTGACCTGATCTTCTACCGAGGCGTACGGCGGCCGATAGGCGAGTCCCCGAAAGAGATCCGTCGAGCAATCGGCACAGCACGCGGACTCGAGAAATCCTTCGTCTCTGGTCGAGGGGCCGCCAGCCGAGGGTTCTGAGCCGTGTGTGGTGCGGTACGTCGGTCGTGCCAGGGGACCAAGCGCAGATTTTGCGGGTTGCGCGGCGCTGCACACTCTCCAGTCTTTCGATTAGGTGTTGTTGAGGGGGAGACCAAACTGCAGAGCAGTATTCCAATGAAGGCAGGACTAAGGATGTAAATAGTGCCTGCAGGACCGCCGGCCCACCTGGCCTTGCGACGCGGGTGATGAAGCCAAGCGTCCTGCGGGACTTTGCGATAACACCGGCAATATGTGCGGAAAAGTCCAAATTTTGGGAAAACGTGACACCCAAGATGGACAGGTGGTCTGATGCGGGTAATGGAATGCCACCTATAGTATATACAGGGCTTGTCTGTTTTTTGCAGTTTGAGAAACGTATCACGGAGCTCTTGGATGCGCTCAGGCTAAGGTGTTCTCTTGAGATCCATCTCTCTATATCTTCTAGATAGTTTTGCAAGTGACGCGTGTCAGATTGGGACGAAATTGTTGTCGCGATCGATGTATCGTCTGCGTATTGCACCAGAATACACTTGTCATTGCGTGGCATGTCGTTCACGTATACGAGAAAGAGCGTCGGAGCGAGGACAGAGCCCTGTGGCACTCCTGATGAGATGACCCTCTCTGTAGAGCGTGCCCCAGAGTACACAACTTGTTGGCTGCGATTCCGCAGAAAGCTTGATATCCACGCGAATAGGGAACCGTGTATGCCTGCGTGTGTGAGCTTCTCAAGCAGGAGGTTGATGTCGAGCGTATCGAACGCATTGCTTAGGTCAAGTTGGATTAGATCTGTCATTGATCGATTATCCATGTGATCACTGATAAAATGGGTGATAGTTGCCAGTGCTGATTCGCAGCTGCGACCTCTTCGAAAGCCGTGCTGGCTGTCGGAGAGATAGCCGGATTCTTCAAGGTGGTTGAGAAGCTGGCCGTTAACTATCCGTTCAAATGTTCGACAGACAATCGAGGTGATTGACACAGGACGGTAATGTTTTGGTTCATTCATCGGCTTCCCTTTTCCCTTGTGTAGCGGAGTGACCAAAGCTCGTCGCCACGTTCCTGGCACAGTACCGCTGTCGAACAGCCCTTGCAGAATCTGGCAGGTGGTCGGCAGCATGAGCGGACAGAGCCTTTTGAACCACGTCGGCGCGATGCCGTCTGGACCGCAGCTGTGGGAGTCCTTGATTTTGGAGAGCGCCTCCTGTAATGACTCGATTGTGAAGGACACAGTATCAAGTTTCGACTGAGAGAGGCTTGCCGCCCTTGTTGTCAAAGGTCGCGCTGCGGGGATGTCGGGAGCATCAGCGTGATGTTCGTTGAGCAAAATCGGTCCAGGGGGATTCGGGGGTGGGCCATTGTTGGTTATAGAGGAAAAGTGGTCGGCGAAAAGATTAGCGATCTCTTGTGGGGAGTCAGCCATCTTGCCGTGGACGGTGAAACATGGTCGCTGGGATGAATGGCGTAGGGATCTAGTGTAGTTCCAGAAGACTTTCGGATCTGTCTTAGCTCTTTCAGCGATATCGCGAATGTAGTTTTGGTGGGAGATGTAGATCGTAGCCTTAAGTGTCCGTTGGTGATCTTTTGCCAGTTGTAGAGTGGCAGGACACTGGGATCGGCGTGCCCGCTGAAACAATGAGCGCTTGATTCGCGCGGCCTTGATGATGTCGGCTGTGATCCACGGCGAGTGTTTTCGTTTTGATGAGCGGACGGAGCAAGGAACACACTCCTTCTGAATGGCGACCATGAAGTCACACCACAGGTCATAGTTGGATAACCAGTCTGATCCTGCGGAGGTCATACACCACGGTGTCAGGTGGGCCAATTGTACCATGTGATCAAAGTCAAGTTGCCGGAACCTCCATAACATACGAGCGTAATGCCCTGTGCGTGGCAGGGAGACTGCATAGCGAAGTTCCACGGCTAGGTGGTCACTGCCGTGGAGGCCTTCCGATACGTCAACAGCTTCGAGGCTCGACGGGTTGGAAACGAGCACCAAGTCAAGAAAGCTTGGTGCACCGTCGCGGGTCGTATACGTTGGCTGTTGGCATGCTTGGGCCAGGCCAGCAGCGCTCATAGTCTCAAGGAGGACGTCGTCGGAACGGTCGCGAGGGACTGGGTCCCCGAAGGAAAGCCAGTCAATGTGCGCGTTGAAATCGCCGAAAAGAAGTATGTTTGCATAAGGTTTAGACGCGGCGGATTCCAGGGGTGCTTCTAGTAGTTCATAGGCTTCCTCTCGTGAAGTGGGCGGGCAGTAAATGCAGCCCACAAGGATGGTTCCACGAGGGAAAAAAAACTCAACGAAAAGCGCTTCAAGGTCCTTGTGTTCGAGGTCACAGCGGCGATTAACGTGGATGTTCGATGGAATCGCCATTAGCACACCTCCACCTTTGCCACCTCTGTCCTTGCGAAACACGGTGTATGAGTCGAGAGGAAATAACTCGCTGTCGGCGACACTCGCGTCAAGCCACGTCTCGGTTAGCAGGATGGTCGAATACGGTGGGAGGGAGGAAGCAAGTGATTGCAGGTCTACAATCTTGTTTTTTACGCTGCGGCAGTTATTATACCAGAAAGTGGAAGATCTGTTAATGCCCGTTGGCTTTGAGTGCACAGAGACATCGGGCACACCGGTTGTGGCACTCGTGTCGAAGCTAGAAGGGCTTCTGCATTCTGACAGCTCAAAAAGCGAGTCGTGAAAAGGGGGCAGTTGGCACGAACCACAAAACCAGGACTCTGTGGAGGCTGACAGTCGTCGGTACACAGGAAGGGGCATGAGCTCGCATTTCCGGTGTGCCCATCGTCCACAACCGTCACATTGAAGAGCCGCCACGTTGGCAGATACCATTCTTTCACATCGGCAGCAGGTGCGCCTGGGACCAGGGTTGGACGCGATATCACCAGAGAGGGCAAGACACCGGACGGCAAGATGCCGGGTACTGCTGCAGGAGAGTAATGAGATAGTCGAGAGACGGCGTTCATGGTGAATCTGGGCACAGAGCTTCGCCGACACAACCGTCGACGTTGTTCCAGTGGAGGTCCGGCACAGAAGAGCGCTGGTCCAAATAATATCTTCGTTGAAACGTGCAAGGAAGCCGGCGCGTGTGCTCTCACTGTGTTTGGGTGAAGGGACAGCACCGAGGAAACGGGAGTGAATTGTTGATATTACTGCGAGCCCCACTACGAAGCGTTGGAATGGCGTCATCTAGTTAGTTGGCGAGGCTAAAAGTCCCATCTGGGTCGGGGTTGTTCGTCAATAGTCTCGCATCGTCGGGCACCGCGAGATGTTTAGCTTGGTGTCTGTGTGTGTGTGTGTGTGTGTGCAACATACGTTGTCAGAAGGGATGATTTGGGGACCGAACGGTAAAACAAGGCCAGCGAGAAGCGACTGGAGGACTTTTAACATCGCACGGTGCAAGGAAGGACTTCAACGACGAGGCTAGCAAGCAAGCCCATGTCAAAACTGCTGTGCTCGACCAGAGAGGTGAATCAGGACTGTGACTCTGTGAGTGAGAATCAACGACTGGAACTTTCGTGTAGTTTGCAGCTTAATTGTTTCCTCCCGTTTGTTTTATTTTATAGGTGTCCGTGTGCTGTTACATTTTAATTTTAATGGTTGTCCGTGTGATATTACAGTTTTGTTTCTTTTCATTTTTTTTAATGGGGAAGTACTAGTTTTGAGTTTTGGCGCTTTTATGTATAAAACGTTTTTTTCCAAACCATATTTCCTGTCTGCTCTCTCGACAACCAATCCCACCAAAGGGCTGCGACTTTCCGACGTCGAATGATATGTTAAAATGTTTTCTAACTAATGATTGCCTGCATTCTATCTTTGTAGCATACATATTTGTCGAAATGACAAATTCCGAACCAGGCCAATAAAGATTGGTCTGTGCCCTATTCTGTAGATATATCTACGTAAATACACGTTTGGCAGTGTGGGATAGCAGTAAATTGTATAGTTTGTGGATATTCGTAAAAATGCATTATGTGATGCCAAGTCTGGGCGTGGAAAGTATAGTACCTGCCCCATGGCAATAATTTTCATGTGATGCTAGTAGGAGCATCACATGGAAATTGCTTTATGTGGGGTGGGTACCCTATTTGACAGGCCCAAACATGGGATCATATAAAGCAGTCTATATATTGTATATAACGAATTGGGCAGATATGGGTGTATAAGGAATTGTGCAGGTGTGACTTTATCCATCCAGATACGGCCTTATTGTGCGTATCTGCCCAATTCCTTATGTATTCATATATGTATTTTTAATATAAGTCCAGATATGGCATTTTTGTAAGGGTAGGTATGTCACTCTATTAATCTACCGTATTTTCCGGGCTATAGTCCGCGGACTATACATGTTTAAAAGTTGAAATTTTGGGCACTGCGGACTATCTACGCGTGCGGACTATACAGGATTTTTGTTTTTCAATATCATTGATTATACTGAGACGTGACAGATTTTGTGAATGAGAGAGTATGTTAATGATGATTTATGTATATTATAGGCTTCCTTGTGAGTTAAAAAAGCATAAATTTGTCAAGGGGTGCCGTCCATGAGAAGATTTTCGTGTCGACTAAGCACCAGGTGCGTACTACGCACCAGGTGCGGATTATGCACCAGGTGCGGACTATCTTAGCAAAAACTTTAATTTTTGACCCCAAATTTGTCCCTGCGGACTATACACCGTTTGCGGACTAAAGTCCGGAAAATACGGTATTTCTATTATTTTCCGGTGTTGCTTGATACGGTTTAATACACGGTTAGACCCACTCCGGTGAAGATCTACGGATTGGCCAGATACGGTTCAGCTTCCGCTTCCACCAATTACGGTTGGGTTTCCGGACTGGTCAATTCCGGTTCATTAAGGTTTCTAGAAATCCGGTTTGCTTATGGGCCCATATGACAGATTGAAATTCCGGATTCATTGCGGTTTGTTTTTGAACCGTTTTTTTGGTAGGGTAAGTCATGCTTTTTCACCATTTCTAGTAATATGCTTCCAGTTGAGTTCGTATACCCATGCAGACCCTCGATATGGGCATTCATGTCTCCCATAATAATCATTTCAGAGCCTTCCCCTAGCTCACTAATGTCTCTTGATATGCAATCAATCATTTTTCTGTTTTCCTCTTTAGCACCTGTCCCTGTCTATAAGTAAACAACTCCAAGGACTGTTGATTCCCCAGCGACTTTTCCTATCAGCCACAAATGTTCGGCGCACTCCTTTCTGATCCTTTGAAAGTGCATGTTCTTCTTAATAAATGCTCCAATTCCACCTCCCTTCCTGGTTCCCTCCATTATGTTGCAGTCTTCCCACACATAGTCAGGGTCGCAAGGTGGCTGCTCCAATTTCTTGAAAAATTGGTTTCATGGGAGTAAATTCACAATCAACTTCAACGAGAATCGCTCAAGTTTTACAACTGAAACTTGTAGCAGTTACTAATAGGTATAGTCACAAAATGTATGCCAAATGCTTTAAGATTGATGCTGAATGTTTGTTGTAAAACTCGCGCGAAAATGAATAAAAACAGAAAAAAACAGGCAAACGCTGTTTCGCTGCACAAATGCACCGCCGTTCGTTTTCAACACTAAGTATCCGAACTTCTGGCAAACACATTTAAATATATGCTCGCTTGCATATCGCGGCTTTTTTCTTTTTTTTTCAAATATCACGCTTAGTATTTCTCAAAGAAAAACAATTACACTGCAGATAGATGCGCACCTCCTTTTCACTCAAAAAGGTAATTTTATGTCTTACTGCTTCAAAGATGATGTTATTGTAATCAAGATATATTATTATCACGTATAGAAATTGGCAACTTCTGATTTCAGTACACGTTGCTCAGTTTTGTCTAAAGTCAGCAAAACACATATTAGCAGGTTATTTTTAAAGTTTTATACGTCATTGAGCTACCTGGTGAGTTGTGACCAAAATGGAAGAACTATTCGGTCAGGATAATTTCTAGGTTGGCGCTGCTTTTGTCTCTAACATAAAGGCGTTTTTATGCAGATGTGCATGGGCAAAGCCAGGAATGACCTTCACTTTTGCTTCCTCTCATTTGCTACGCTTCACTTTATTCCTGTGGTCGCGTTACAGGTTATTCACTTCTATACGCAACAGCGTTTTGTCCGAAAAAATATCTTGGGTTACTTCGTTATTATATATTTTAGCAGATGATCATCTCAGTGAGGTTACAGAAAGCTAGTTGTTGGAACTCAACTGTACGCTCAAGAAAAGGGTCTAATAAACCCCTTTCTCACGAAGTTCGCTACCAAAAGCGTTGCACAATGGTGAAAGCTTCCCTGTGTCGTCTTTCTAGGGATTAATATTTCATCAATTTAGTGAAATAAAAGTGATGTCCGGTGATCAACTTCGGTGGTGTTGGTTTAATAATGCGACGACTGCAAGCTTCTGTGCTTTTTACACCCACTATGACTCTTGACCTTTGCAACTAACGAGAACCAGCCACGATCAGAACCAGTAAAGTTTCCTCGCGCTTGTCTTTCGTTCTTGCTAGTGCCCACAATCAGCGTTGCGAAATAAAATTAAGCGAGATGATCAGTGTTGCCCTTCCAATTTCTTCTATGGCCGGTCAGAGAGGGGCCTTTGTTTCGGCATTCACTCTCGCCTAAGAGCAATGGAACCCTTTTAGCCGCGTGGGAGTGCGACCACACTACCTTCCCAACACTGTTTGACCCATCCTGAACAACTGTATTCCCATCACTACAATTGAAAATGTGTGCCAATATGATTATCTTAAATAACTGTAGCGAGGCGTTTGAATTATGTTTGGCTTAAGATAGTTAAACGCTCGTTTGTAGAAACTCGTTTCTTGCGGAGACGAAAAGGAAGAGTTGTTCCGCGTAAGTCCCTGTAGTCAGGCGGGCTTTGACCTGTAAGTCCAATTACTCTAGAAACTCCTCCGAATATACCCCGGAGCAAAGAGGCAGAGCACGGTGAGTCGGACATGTCTCTCACAAGCAATTAAAGCGCAGCATGAAGGGTTGTGGTCGGTTTGCCTTGCTGCAAACCCGACTCGGAAGAATAAAACGGAGCCAACGGTTTCAACAACAAGAAACTACATTTAATGGGACATGGACGAGACGATTAACATGGTTATCAGCGGCGCCTGAGTCCAGGCAGCGACTCCCTGTGCGCCGCCTCTGATCTGCCTTATCAAGGCGCCGCACGCGATGTGCGCGTGGCTGGCGTGACGTCGCCGCCACGCGGGAAAAGTTCGGCACCTTTGCCTCGCAGTCGGGCAACTGGGCTGTGGAGCCGCCAGGGTGCCCACACTCCCCCCCCCCCCCCCCCCCCCCCCCCTCAAGGTTCGTCCGTCATGTCGATGACGGAGACGTTTTGTGGGCGTCAGGGGGTGGATGGCGCTGCTGGGCGGACTGACGTTGCAAGTCCGGCCGGCGCCTGCTGGACGAGCGCGATGCGTTCGGCGTCCGCTGTCTTTCCAGCTCCTTGTTCTGGCTCAGGGCTCGGCTGGCGGCCACCTTGTCGCTCTAAGTCGGCTCCAGCAGGCGGCTACTGTTGCTGCTGCTGTTGCTGCTGCTGCTGCTGCTGCTCTCCGCGTGATCCTCCTTAAAACGAGTTAGCTGCCGCTCCGTCCTGTTGGGGGTGGTAGCGGTCCATGGTTCCCTGGGCCGCCCCTGACGCGCCGACGTCCTTGGTGCCCCGGTCCATCACATGCCCGGCCGTCGTGTCGTTCCGATGGCTGGTGTGGTGACGGTGTTGACCACGAGCCATCTTCGTAGAAAAACAAGAAAGCAGACGACATGGGGCTCAGTTGAGGGTTGGGCCCGACGTTATCTTCGCACCCCTTCCAGAAAGGTGAAAATAACGGATCTGAGGTGGGCACACAATCTTCTCCCCCCTCTCTTGAAAAGAAAGCAGATCCGTGGAAGTAGAAAACTACCCTCAAAATGCGAGAGAGGCGAAGCCGAGGAGAAAAAAAAAAGGTTCCTCTCTCTTTCGTGTCACCGACGTCGCAGGTTATACCACCGCCTTGGTGGAGACAAGGGGGTTTCCGGAACGGGACTGCCGTCAGTGTCGTTCCGGTCCTGCGAGGAATCTTCATCTTCTGCTTGAAAAAATTGTTTAAGGTCGGTGACATGAACAGGTCCGGTTTCCTCACTAGACTCACAGTGAACTAGTTTGTAAGTGAGCGGCGAGCACTTTTCATGCACGCGAAACGGACCTTCCCACCTGTTGGCGAGAGAGGCTGCGAAGCCTCGAGCGGCGTCACTCAGTGCGTGAGTACGCCGGAGTACAAAATCTCCCACCTCGAACTGCAAGTCACGTCGCCCCTGGTTGTACTGTTCTGCCTGCTGTACTCGGGCGACGTCGAGATTCTCTCGGGCCTCTCGAAGGTTATCGGAGAAGCGCTTTCGCAGGTCCTCTGCGAACTTCACGTAGGGGCGAAGCCTTCCCCCAGACTCTGTAGAAAGGAGACTGTTAAAAAGCGGGGACGCGAGCTCCTTGCCGAAATTCAATTGGGCAGGAGTGAGACCTGTTGACCGATTAGTGGTCGTGCGGGTTGCGAATGCCAGCTCTGGCAGTTTCGCGTCCCAGTCCTTGTGGCGCTCGGCGTAGGCCACTGACATCATCTTAAGGTTCCGATTTACCCTTTCTGTGATGTTTGCTTGAGGGTGGTATGGGGAAGTTCTTTTGTGCTTAATTCTCAGCACTGAACATGCGTCGACGAACACCTTACTCGTGAGATAGGAGGCATTATCACTTACAAGCTGTGCAGGAAAGCCAAACCTAGCAAATGTTTCAAGTAGACACTCCCAGATTTTTTGCGAATGTAGCTTCCGCAAAGGGAATAACTCAACCCACTTCGTGAAGTGATCGGTTACCACGAACAAGTATTGATTGCCGCGGGTACTACGTGGGAAGGGCCCCATGACGTCACAGCAACAAATCTGCCAAGGGCTCTGGCTCACGATCGGTTGCATGAGACCGGGGGGCTGAGCACCGCGTGGTTTTGCCTTCTGGCACACCGAGCAGCTACGAGCGTATCGGAGCACATCCTGTCTCATGCCTGGCCAGGTAGCAACTTGGGATAACTTTTCCTAAGTTTTGCTCCCACTGCTGTGTCCTGCCAAGGCAGAGTCATGCATGTATCGGATGAAAAGCTTACGTAGCTTGCGGGGAACCACGGTCCGGAACGCCGAGCCATCCGGATCATCGTCAGCCTGGGGGATGTAGCGCAGCAGGAAACCGTCGTCGCTCATCAAGTAGGAATCGAACTCCTCGTCACTTGGGCGGCATTGTGGTCGGTTTGCCTTGCTGCATACTGACTCGGAGGAATAACACGGAGCCAACGGTTTCAACAACAAGAAACTACATTTAATGGGACATGGACCAGACGATTAACATGGTTACCAGCGGCGCCTGAGTCCAGGCGGCGACTCCCTGTGCGCCGCCTCTGATCTGCCTTATCAAGGCGGCGCACGCGATGGGCGCGTGGCTGGCGTTACGTCGCCGACACGCGGGAAAAGTTCGGCACCTTTGGCTCGCAGTCGGGCAACTGGGCTGTGGAGCCGCCAGGGTGCCCACAGGGTATAGTTACGGTGACGCCTTCGAGTTGCCGCCGCATGGGGCAACCACTCACCGTGCAAGGCCGTAGGAGAAAACAACTTTTAACTTTAGCCGGGCCATGGTTCTTCCATCTGCTGAAGGAGGCAGACGCTTGTTCATCAGCACACTTGGCTTCAAACCTTAACACATAAGGAGACTAACGCGGAGGGAAAAATTGCGCCGCAGAACCCAGGAAACGTTTGACTCAATTCACACCGCCACCCGTTTCGATCAGGATGAGCATCGTAGCGGCGTGCTAACTTTCCCGCTCATATCAAAAACACCAGGCGCGTCTTGGGGTAGCTTCACTACAAAAAACGCAATACAACTTTTTTGCTCTCTGATATATAGACCTTGAAATCCAACTGGAATTGTTTCTGGAAACCTGAAATCCAGATTGCATACAAAGGAAAAACATGATAAAAACCTTAAGGTCTGATAAAATCCGTACATATTTCCAGTTCCAGAATCCATATTGCGAAAGATTATACTGGGTATTTGAGTAGGGTTAACTTTCCGCTGCCTAAACTTCCAACAACAAATTACGGTGTGTTCGCACAAATATATTTTTTTCTATACAAAAAGGAGCAGACTTTCGAGCTTACGTGCGTCGCCTCACGAATGCTTGCTGATCCCCGTATGACGCCATTCCGGCGATGGTTGGGGATAGTCCCAACGTTCCGGCGAGAAAATAACATGGCATCGAACGACAAGTTGAATGTTGTGTCTAAAAAGCATAGTCGAAGTTTGAAGGCATCGCTTTCTTGCACCAACCGTGGCAAGGTTGACTGTCTGATGTTGGGATTAATTTTTATTTCATCGACGAACATACGAGTAGCGTCGGACTGTCGTCAACTTTGACGATGTTGGTTTAAGAATGCAGTGACTTCAAGCATCCGCCATGCTTTTTTACGCTCACCATAAAACTAATTGAACTCATTATTTGACACCATCTTCCTTTCTCGCCGGGGAGATGGGAAATCTGTAGGAAGGGGGAACCGTTTTCCGCGCAAACAGCGAGCGTGGCGGACTTTTCTTTTTTATTTGTTTTATTATTGAAACAATTTGGGCAAAAACCGATGTTTCTTCCACCTGTCGGAGATCGCATGTTTGACCGCTCGCTATTCTGTCACTTCTCACACTACTGCCCTAGACCTCTTCTGTGAAACTCGCAAAATCGATTTTATAACGCTTCATAAATAAAAAAAAAACATTGTTAGAAAAGCTTTAAAAAATATTGAACTCTCTCTTTTTTAATGAATTTTGACCAAGTTTGGCAAGTTCTTGCATGTGGCCTTTATGAGGTATTCTAAAAACCTTGATATCAGCAAAAAAACTCAAACTTGGTTCTTTTAGTATACATAAATTCAATAATATATGTACAAACTAAAAATCTGTTATAGACATGGGTGTCCTTCCTGAAGATTTAGAGTGTATTTTTCGCCCTAAAAAAAATGTACGCATTCGCGAACGCTCATTTTTCGCCCAAATGTAGCGCTAGCGGTACAAACAAGATGCCAAAGTCATAGCACTAACCGTTACTTTTTTCAATAGTTATAAGGGATTTTCTAAACTTTTTAATGGAAAAATGGCGGCCGACTGAGCATCCGAATACATCACTTGCAGCGAAGCGCTGAGTCACCGCTGCTCAAGTGTCGTCAGTTACTTATCCTCTGACTTGAGCAACAGTTTTGATGTTGCGATACAAACCTGCTGAACGCTCGCGTCAGCACGCGTTTAGGGCGTGGTCAGCGCTATGCTTGTAGCGCTATGCTGCATCAGTGAGCAGGCCTTTATGGTTCCAGTTGCCGTAAACGGGCGAAAACAAACCCCAGTTTGCCATCAAACTTTTTTTTAAAAATCGCTTATTTTACTTTTGATTAGGATAACGGTTAGTGCGGAAAATTTGGCATATGGTTCGAACCACTATACTTCGTCTCACCCTACGATGGACTGAAGACAAAAGCTACGGACCTCCAGATCCAATCACGAGCCATTTAGATATTGAGTGTATTGCGCTTTGATGCACGTATCAGTGCCCGCGTCTCGGATCACTCATGGGGATGGGCGGACAGTGGTTAGAATCGAATACCAGTGAATGACTCAACAATGTTACATTGCAAAAAAGCTACTACGTACAGGCTGTTTGCAGTAGTTTGGAGTGTCGAAGCTGTAGAAATGATGCAGCGTTTTTGGGTTCGGAGCATTATTCGTCCACCCCTAATCAACGCTAGGCATGTCATAGTTTAGCGTGGAACGTGATTCGACCTGGCGGCCCATGGCTTTGGCCTTTAGTCCATCGTAGAATGAGACGAAGTATAGTGCTAGATTTAGGCGGAGAATGAACATTCGGAAATGCGTAGTCAATTTTTGTTGTGAAAATAACTAAATATATTTGGGGAGACGCTCTTTATTGGAATAGGCAAATATTTTGGAAACCATATTTCAAACCTATAATCATAATAAAAAAATTATTTCTTCGTATTTTACTAGTAAAAACCCATGATTGTGTTCTGTAAGAAAATATAAATACAAAGTATGGTATTTTGTTTGTATGAATGCAATTGAAACTTGAAACTTACAACTACTGCATTATAACAGCGTTCCGGCATAGGTGATATTCTAGACAATATTTTAGCATTACTGCGTGTAATTACCTCGAATTAATACATAACACATAAGCTAAAAGTGCATAAAATAGTGCGCAAGGCGAAATAAAATTTATTTCAGCCCGCTACAAAGCTTGTCGTTTTACTACACACACTTAACACGACTCGAGCTTTATTTCCGGTTATATACACAAAATATTATATATTTTATTTCTGGTTGGTAATACGTCACGATCATACCTTGGAATAAATAAAAATGAAGCGAATGTATATAAAATAATACAGTTTTTACATAAAATAGCAAAAGTATATGAAGTAAACAATTGCTATATTTGAACTTTCTGGTGATATCAAGGTCATTAAAAATTTGAATTAGGCCTGGCGTAAAAACTTGGGAAACTTTGCCAAAAATCATCGAGGGGAAATTGTTAGAAATATTGTTCTATACCTTCAAAATAAAATATTTGCTGTTTATTTCATTTAACATTATGATATATGTTTTGAAAGTGGCGAAAAAGAGTCCTAGTGCAGTTGCTTAATAAGTAACGATATAGCAAGCCGTCACACTTGCAATTCCTGACAGGTGGCAAAAACGTGAGTTCTGATCTCGGCCGCTTCAGTGATAAAAGCTGGAAAACGCAAAAGAAAAATTCGCAAAGCTGGCCGTTTGAGTTTTTTTTTTTTAGTTAGAAATTGAACTAAAAACTACATATTTTTGCAAAAATAAAAAAATATCGACCCCAAAACCATGGTTGAAATGGGATGAAAACACCCCGATACTTTTAATGTACTGATAACGATATACGGTATGCACGCGCAAAGGCACGGCGAACCATCGAATATAGTTATCTGAACGATCTACTCAGCCTAACTTATTCGGCTCCTCAAGGAATACCGTTGTGTGTAGGCACAGCTTTTATCTTTAGTCGGCGACTGGTAAAGAGTTCAGGGGAAGCTCCTCTCACCTCTTTCCACTTTAGTAGAGAGAACGTTGGAGAGGAGGTCGCCTTCTCTCCTGCGTTTCCTCTGCTAAAGTGGAAAGGGGTGGAAGGAGCTTCCCCTGAACTCTTGTCACTTACTATAGGCACTTTGATTGAATATAGATGCAGTGCCTTCGTGCAAAACAGTATTTTAAAACGAAACACCGAGACTAATAAAAAATTTAAAAAAAACAAGGACGACATTACAAAGTTATTCGTTTTTCTCCAGAATAGGGGTTTCGCCTTAAAATATTCTCAACCATCAAAAACAAGTTTGAGCCCTAACATTTTTTTATTGAAACAGTATCTTGTAACATCCAGTCGCTTTGGAATTTTTATCGTATCGATCAGACAAATCAATCGCAAAGCGACGCTACCCTACTAGAAGACGCCCTCGTCAACCTGTCCCTTGAAAGACGGGGCCTGCTCAAGCTTCATGGCGAGAAGTATTTTTAATTCACAAAAAAATGAACAATGTAAGCCGCAACATGTTTTCGCTTCGTTATGTCTTGCACGAAAAGTATGTAGAATAGACCCTTTCCGAAATTCAGTCTGACCACTTTGATCACTATCATCATCTGTGGAACGGCATCTGTGCCATACCAATGGCGGCCTTCTAGTGACTGAAAAAGGAAGACGTTGAAGATGCTCCTAAGCGAATGTTGCGAGGCCTGTACATTCGGGGGGTCAGTACGACGCGATGTAGGTCGCGTCGTGTGGGTCAGTACGACGGGTCAATACTGACGGGTCAGTACGAGGCGACGACGGGACGAACACAAGAGCTACGTAAGCGTTTATTTCTAATAACTCAGATTCAGTCAATCTGTGGGCGGCACACAATCGGCTTTAAAGCACTTTGGTGTATAGACGTTTGCAAGCATGGCGTCCCGGCTGGTGCCCCATCCGTGCAAGCACGTGCAGCATGCACGTGAAGATAGCCCTGGCAGGCCTGGAATTCCACGTGCTTGCTCACACGAGGAAGAGCATGGCGGCCGCCAGATGCCCTGTTTGCAATCGTCTATAGAATTTTCTCGGGGCATCTGAGTGGGTTGGAGCTTTGTTCAGAATGCAGGTTCTTGGTCACCATCGAACTGAAAGTGATCGAGAAAGAACTCACACTGAACAATTCCTCGCGTGCCGTTGACTTGCGAAAGTGACGGTGCGGATACAAGTTCATTTCCGCCATTGATATGGCAAAACCTAAACTGCTTTACAAAACACCAGATGGCACTGGATTTCGGAAAGGGTCTATTTACTGCACCGCTGGGCCAACGAAGCAAAGTGGGCAACGCAGGCAGCGCGTGACACGGGCAAGATCACGCGGTGAACGTGCAGCGCGCAAAGGGGAAGCCATAACATCGACGTTCTCGGTCACACGGATCGGTGTCGCCATGCAGTGGTCGAATTATAAGTTTCTTTGAGGTGGACACCCTTGGGCATCAGCTTTAATAAATACGTATAAAGGAATATGTATACAATTTTTAGACATATCTTTATAAATAATTGCAACAAAGAATAACTACACACTTCTAGACATATTTTTTAGAGGTGTGCAATATCAAAATCTTTCGAAGCGAATCGAATCGAATAATAAAGGTTACGAATCGAATCGAATCGAATATTTTTCGAATAGGAATAGCAGTTTCGAATAAGAACATTTTTTTTAAAACAAATATTTTCTATTTGATGTGAATTAAGCGGAGACACTGCTCTTTGAGGCAAAAATATACTGAGAAAACCTTTTTTTAATTGTGGTTTTTGAAGATTGGCAGGCACTTATCGTCTTGTCCTGAACGATTTTCATTAAATAAGTCTCTTATTTTGAAATATTGTCTTGGAAATGAAGTAAAATGGGTCAGTGGATGTTTTTGTTTTTTTTTAATATTATTTCAAGGTGCCATATATCTGCACTTGCACCATATCTAGACTTCATTTTTTTTCTTGTATACACATGGCATATGCAATAAGGGGTACAAATATAATAGGGCATCAGGCTTTTTTTAGGTGCCTTTTGGGCAGCCTGCAATAAATCAGTTTGAAACTCAAAAGTATCCCAAAACGTTTATAAAGCATCCTAGGGCTTTAACTTATGCCTTATTGTATTCCACATACCTTTTAGTTCACTGATATATGTTTAGTTTCTTATTTCAGTGTTTCATTTTGTCTTAATCCTTTTCATAGACTTTGCAAATTAGGCTTTCAATAGTAACAAAACTAATTAGTTTACATGAGACCGAAGTACATATTTGTACTCAAATTGTAATGGCAGATAAGCTATGTAAATTTACTTTGCATTGAATCACAAGTTATATATAAAAAACAAGAATCACCATTTAAAACAAAACTGGAATTTTGTTAACAAACATTTATAAAGAGGTTAATTTTATTGCAATTAAGAAAAATGTCACACATGTGACCGATAACATTATCCAAGGAGTGAAGTTACAGAACGTAAATGAAAGTACAGAAGTGGAGGCGGGTCGGCAAGCTACAACGCAGTCGGTGATCGCGTCGGGGACGAACGCAACTGCGTGGACGTAATCGAAAGTACACAAGCGGCGTCGGGTCGGCAAGCCACAATGCAAAGTCGAAGACCGCGTTGCGGAGCTGCACCGACTTTGTGCAAAATCTTTTAACGCGGGTGAACTTAAACCGAAGTACACAAGCGGAGGCGGGCCGGCACGCAACAGCAGAATGGGAGATCGTGCTGGGGGTATCGGTGACCCAGTGGGCTAGCGCACACCAGCTCGGAGCACGTGGAGCGAAAGCTCGCGCTGCAGAACCCAGGATCCTAGGTTCCATCCCCACCCCCGTCCCCGCCCCTTTCGCTCTGGATGAGCATCGTCCCGGCGTGCGGTCGTGTATCACTACTGGGTGGTGCACGCTAGCGGTTGTACTGCACTGGCTACATTTCTTATCTACAGCTGGGAGACACGTCGCCCGTTGAGGCAGGCCAAGTTCTACGCTCAATAAACATACGCACAACCTAATTTGTTTTTGGAGATCGTGCTGAACGTGCGATTGCGCCGCGCAGCCGCCCTGACTTTGCGCTATCTCTTTCTGTGTGCAATAGTTCTGCCGATAGAGGGCGACGCAAAAAAAAACAATAAATTAAAAATACATCTTTTTTTTTTTCCGACGGGAGCAAGTCTTACTTTTATTAGTGAAAACGGGTAGAAATAAATAACAAAAGGAATACCGGCAAACTGATAACCCGGAAAATCCAGCGGAAAATAACACGAGAAAGATATCGCCATATCGCCGATATCCCAGGTCAGCCATAAATCCATATCCGAATCCATAGTAGTGAGAGTCCGACGTCCGTTGCGTTTGTGCAATGTGCTTTCAACGATGCACGTGCTGTTGCAAACTTCATCAAATCTGTCGCAGCGTTTGCGTCACGACTACTTCGCCAACTCCGGAATCCAGACATCATGGCAAGCAGAGGACAGATCGCGCTACCACAAATAACTTTCCAGTGCATCATATATAAAAAAAAAGGAACTTAGGTTGGCTCTTTGAGTTGTCCAAAAACAAAACTGGGAACTCGACCGCGAGTTGACACTAATCGGCGAGTTCCGCGTTATTCGTAGTTTTCGAAGTATTCGAAGAACTCGAATACTTCGAACAGCGAAAGTGCGAAGCGAATCGAATCGAATAGCAAGCATTATTCGCGAAGTATTCGAAGTTTCTAATATTCGCATACCCCTAATATTTTTAAAAATAATTGCGACAAAGAATAACTAGACACTTTTTAGACATATTTATAAACAATTAAAAAAATATATATATATTTTCACTTATGTCATAAAAAGTTTCAAAATGAGTTTTAAAAGAACATCTGCTCACTTTTACTGTAAACATGCTTCTAAGGAAGTACAAAGCAATATATTCTTGTTTTTGTACACATGTTTCTAATGGAATTTGAAAATAATATCTCCTCACCTGCGTTTGTAGGTGCACCCTTCCAAGAAATTTCAATAGAAGATATACCAACTTTTGTGGACATGTTTCCAAATAAAAATTTACATATTACCTATGAATGTTTCTCTGTTAACATTTTGTCTTCAATTACAAATAAAGAAATTGCAATACAATTCATGGTAATAAAAAACCGAGACCCAGAAACACAGAAGGGTACGAACACAACAAAACGTCTCAAACACAGCTGAAGGTTTATTTGTCAGACACTCGTTTAAAAAGGCGAGCCCCCCGTGCCCCAACCGACATCCACAGTCCCGAAGGTCAAGCCGCTTCCTCCTCTCCGGTCCACGTCTGCAGCTCTCCTCGCACACACATTCATGCACACGCGCTAGGCGCCGCAGCGTCCATGAGAAAGTCCACGCAGTTGACCTATCACCCGCCACTGTCACAACCGCTAATCCCCCACTTCTGCGCAACGCTTCCTTGCCCCCCGCCGTCGAATAACACAAGCACACCCCTCAAATATTCCCCTTCCCCCCCCCCCCTTTTACCATTCGGTTTCCCATAATCTGAGGCTCTTGCTAAAATTCAACGTAACTGTGGTTTTCAGACCGGACTTTAAACTCAGCAGACCAACCCCATTGACGGGAGGGGCGAGCGGGTGCCCTAAGAAAACACAGAAATAGAGAAGTCGAATGTCGGGAGGGGGTGGTTTACGGCATAACATTGACATGTAGTTTTACTAGCGTTGTCCAAACAGGAAGTTGTGTAAACGACCGGTTATGAGAGCACAAAAGGGAAGTGAGATTGAGGGCTCAAAATTCAGAAATTGCCAGACCTGTTGAGGAGTGCAATGGGTGCAACCCTGAGTGGGCCAGAACAGAAATTATCTACTGTGAAAAAGATGCGACTAAAAGGATATTGAGGGAGACCATTAGAATAGGGAGTATTGGGAACTGCATAAGCAATCCTTCCGTTTCTTTAGACAACCTAACCTGGTCCTTTAACAGAAGCGGAGTTTCTGTCTTCTTGACGGGTGAGATCCAGCCGAAAGGTTAAGTAAAATTGATCTGTTTTGTTTTGGGGTTGTTTTTTAGTTCTTCTAGAAGGCATCGAAAAGAGACAGAGATAGAGGGAGAGAGGGAGGGAGGTTTTCGGGAAGGTCGGGTGATAGCGGTACAAACTTTAAGGCTTTGAGATTACTTTGCCGCGCATTTTGGCTCACCGGGTGGGCTTCCACATGTGTCTTCGAGGTTGGTGTTTACGTCGGCAACTGTTAAAGGGGAGAGGAGAAGGGGAATATCCGAGGGGTGTGCTCGTGTACAATTCGACGGTGGGGGGCAAGGAAGCGTTTCGCGGAAGTGGGGGATTAGCGGTTGTGGCAGTGGCGGGTGATAAGTCAACTGGTGGACTTTCTCATGGACGCTGCAGCGCCTAGCGCGTGTGCATGTTTGTGTGTGCGAGGAGGGCTGCTGACGTGGACCGGACAGGTGGAAGCGGCTTGTCCTTCGGGACAGTGGATGTCGGTGGGGGCACGGGGGGCTCGCCTTTTTAAAGGGCAACTGAGGTCCATAGTTTCAATTTTGGAATTATGATTGTTTTTAGCGCAGTCAGCGTCCCTGAATCACAAGGTGTATTTGTTTCTGGGAATTGTGCGTAGTTTTAAAGATATTGACGCCTCAAAGTTTTGTTTGGGGCGCTGTCGACAAAACCAAAACTAGCCGCTCGAGGCCCCGGCAACACTGGAAATCAGCCGCTAGGCGGACTTGACTTCACTGTCGTTCTCGTTCAACGAGTACGCGGCGGTCCAAGCGGCACCTGCCTCTGTGCCGCTAGCCGTTTAAAGATAAAAGGCAAGCTGCTTTCGTTTTAATTCTGTATACGTGGTAGATATCCAGCATATGTAGCAGTAGTTAGTGCGTATTAGCGGCGAGATGTTTCGGTGGCGCCCTGGTTTGGTTACCTTTCGTGACGTCATTAGCTTGTGAACAACAAGTTCGATGGTGTTTGTAATGGACATGGTGGAAGCCTGAAGTCATAGCGCTTTCAAAGCAACACTGCCAACACCGTCAAAATTGAAGGTCTTACATTCGTCTTATTTCCGTCGATGAGACATCCTTTGCTGACGTCATAGTCAGCATTCGGCCAATTGTGGTGGGCCGACCACAGCGACGCTTTCGATCGCTCACGTCCCCAATACCCAAAAGCTAGTGACTGGCAGGCGAGTGAACTCGTCCGGTGCCGGTGTAGGACGGCGAACCCCCCCCCCCCCCCCCCCCCGCTTCGACTACGGTAGTGGTTATGGCGTACGCCAAAATCAATACCGTAGTCGTTTATTTCGCTGAAACGGCGGAAGTAACTTTCTGTGGCAAAATGCCCTGATTGTTTGTTGCTGTTTGTATGAGCGGCGGAACGCGCGCGCGGCAGGCGTTGATTACCTTTGTACCCGGCGGCCGTCGCCTTGCGTGCGCTTGTCCGTACTCGTCTCTAGGCCTAAATTGTCATCGGGGTTCCGTGGATGGAGCGGCATTGCTCTATACGTCGCGCTGCCAGTGACGTACAGTACTCGGGGAACCCTCGCCGCGCGTGCGCTTGTCCGTACTCGTGCCTAGGCGTGTCGCTTTCGTGCTGGGGTAGTCACACACACGAAGCTTTGGGGCTCTCCGCGCAGCCGCGGCGTTCGAACACGCGTGTGCTGGGCTGTATACATTTTTGTATTCGTTTGTTGTTGTTTTTCTGAGGCGCGTAAAAAAGCGAGGTTGTAAGTTACGATATTGTCATTTACCACATACGTTCGTCTAGGTGGTAAATCTAACTTGCGAAAATATAAAAGAAAAGGCTTGCCGCACTCAATATGCACACTAGAAACACACACACACAAAGAAGCTTGTGATTGGAGCTAGTTAGTGGTTGTAGTCAGCATGCCTACCATTCCCCATTCAACGGAGCGTGAATGTTCCATGTTCAACACTGCATTTGACAATGACTGCTTTTTTGATCTGGATACTTCTATCATGTTTACCTTTTGTGTAAAACATGCCACCTAGTAATGCAAAGTTCATTGTTATGTTGACTGCATGCTTTACCTTACGTCTTCATTGTGGTTCGGCTGGAATCATCCTTTTCACTAATTTAATGCAG
Organism: Ixodes persulcatus; assembly: GCA_013358835.2. Lineage (NCBI taxonomy): Eukaryota > Metazoa > Arthropoda > Arachnida > Ixodida > Ixodidae > Ixodes > Ixodes persulcatus. Next base: position 26,141 of record JABSTQ010010045.1, on the reverse strand, counting down.
GACGTATATCGACAACCGACAAATTTTCTTTTTTTTATCTCTGCCTCCTTTCTCTATATGAGATAAATAAAGCATTTGATTTTGAATTCCCTCAACAAGGTCGCGTGTGCCGATTTCCAAACTGAGCGAACCTCTTTTTTTTCAGCAGACACCTCTTTTAGTGAAGACGGCGATAGCTGGAACCTTAACCTATATGCACATGACCCACTGCAACGTGCTGACGTACTTCGCAGGAATAGTGCTTCTGTCTGACACCACGATGCGCGCGACTGTGCACCGAGTTGCTCACTAAATTGAGCCTTGGAGTCCTCACCAGCAAATAAACAAAAGGCTATACCAAAGCTACGCGGGCTACAGAAAAAAGCAACGGCTAAACACGCCAAGCACCAGCCGAAGTAGCGGCGATAGCGTCTCAAACAAGCGCACTTTCCCCGCCCAACCGCGCAACGGGCAACCCTGTCCGGACCGGGGAAAAAAAAGAGAACGATCGTGATGTTGCGGCCGAAGGTGGCTTTAGCGATCGGTGACCCGCCGGCGGTCCGCTAAGGAGCGGCTGTTCGCAGCGGGTCGCATTTTTCTTATCGGCATTAGTTGGGAATGCGGCGTCCCCTTGACGTAATATTTTGGCTGGGGCCGTATTTTGTGTCAATAAAGCGATACCAGTAATTTGTTTCCTTTTTGAATTTTGGCCCCAGTTCCCCTTTAAACGAGTGTCTGACAAATAAACATTCAGCTATATTTGAGACGGTGTGTTGTGTTCTTCCCCTTCTGTGTTCGTGAGTCACGGGTTTTGATGAATTTTGAATGACATGAAGAGATGAATTTTCTAGTTCCCTGACTTGCTCGTTTTTAACACGTACTCTGTACGGCTGTGTCATGGCGCATTCCTTATATATATATATATATATATATATATATATATATATATATATATATATATATATTCCTTATATATAGATATATATATGGATATATAGATATATAGATATATATATATAGATATATATAGATATATAGATATAGATATATATATATATATATATATATATATATATATATATATAGATATATATATATATATTGTCACGAATGACAAACGATGAGACGAGAATAACTAAAGAAAGTAAACGTTTAATGAGGCGAACTTGTGCCCAAACAAAATAAAAGAGTACAGAAGATAACAGCAGAGCGTCGCGGGCGTCGAAGTCGGCGTAGAGCAGAGTCGAACGCTGGGGCGAGACTGACTGCGGCTCGCCCCCGCGGAGCCTCTTATGTACATCGGTGGGGTTCTGGAAGAATCGGCGTGGAAGGTTCTGCGCGTAGAATATTTTGACCTCGAAAAAGCAACATGGTTCTCGAATTTACCAGAACATTTACGTCAGAGTCTACAAAAATACGTCCCCGCGGCCAGGAATCGAACCCTGGCTTTCAGTGTGGAAAGCACGCGCGATAACCGTTAGGCCACGAGCGCGCTGTTTTTTTTTTTTCTTTATTGCCTGAATAAGTTATACAAAGCACACAGTTCGGAGACATACTGACATTCGGGAAGGCCTAAAAACAGACATTTCAATACCTATAGAGCCCGGCTTCGGCTTTCCACACTGATCTTGAAGGAACAAGGCCGTCTAATACTGGCAGCCAATCTGGAATTTCTCCGAAAAAGGAACACATTTTTAAAAGTTGGTTTATGCTCCGAGCAAAATAATGACACGCCGGTCGCATATCGATATCGGCATGTCGCACAGCCATGCGGCTCTTCCATAAACTGTGGAGGCCGATGACCATGATGAGGTCATACGGAACAGAATCGGTTTTTCAACAGGGAGGTAGCGTATCCCATGTGCAGTTAACGGGAGTTCTTTTTTCAAAGTACGTTGCAGGACATCCCAATAGAACATAGCGTCCCAACAGTCCAAGAACACGTGTTCAATGGACTCGGGTTGCTTGCATAGTAGGCAATTGACCATCCAGGGTACAAAGATATCCTTCTCCTCGAGCCACGTCTTGACGGGAGTGTCCGGGCATGTAAATTAAAAAAGAAAGTTTTCATGTTCGGAGGGATCAACATTTTCTTTACACGGCAAAGGCCATCCTGTCCTGAGAGGGAGCTGTATAACGTTCGGTACAGTGGTGGCGAAAAGGACAATTCAATTAAATCTTTTGTTAGACGTTTTCGTGAGACGCTTGACAAATACTCTAAAGAGAAGCGCACGGCTAAAAATTTATAAGCTCCAACCACCTCTTTGAAGTAGGCACTTAGAGGCCCAGATTCACCGTCACAAGTCGAAACAACAAAATCAGGCAGGGCGCCGCACGAATGCACTTGAATCACAGTGCGTAAAAAGGAATCAATTTGATCGCGCAGAAAAAGAAAACGATTGACAACCTGGCGAATAAAGATTTGACATAAGGATAGACCACCACAACGAACGCGCCGAAACAAGTTTGTTTGGCTAGTGCGCTCCCAGGTAGAGGCCCAACAAATACCGCGAACACTCGATGGATCTTTTGAATGCAAAAGCGAGAGCAGCTCAGTACCTGAAGAAGGTACCAAAGCTTGGCGACAAAAAATAAATTGCACACTGTAGCCCGAGCAAAAATTTACAAATGCCGGCCTCCCCAGTTCATCGCCTTCTCACGTAACTTTGCTGTCTCTTCTGGCCAAAGAAGATTACCGTTTCGATAGTGTTCCAAGGGTACACCCAAGTAACGGGTCGGAATAGTCGACCATTCAATATTAGCAAACACTTTGGGCTGGGAGATCCATTCACCATGCCAAAAACCGGAATACTTCGCCCAATTTACGGCACACCCGGTTACAGAACAAAAGGTTTTAGTAATGTCTACAACTCTCTTGACACTCTCTACATCAGTGCAGAAGATTGCGATGTCATCAGCATAAGCGAGTATGCGAAAATCACATGTGTTTAACACAAATCCCCGCACATAACGGTCATGGATAATACTGAGACAAAAGAGTTCGATATATAGTGCAAATAGTAATGGGGAGAGGGGACATCCTTGTCGGACAGACGACCTCACAGGTATTCGTTCGGTGACACGCTTATTCAAAATCAGACTTGTCGTACAAGCGCGGTAGCCCATTCGCACACCATCAAAAATAAATGACCCCACATCAATATGCTCCAAAATTTTGAAAAGTACATCATGGGATACGCGATCGAATGCTTTTTCTAAATCTACCTGCATCATCGCTACTTTTCGTAACTCGGCGTCCCAGCACTCAAGAATAGTGCGCGCTACATGAACGTTAGACATGATAGTGCGTCCTTTTATACCACACGTCTTTTGGGGCCCCACAATATTTACAATCACGCGTTGCAACCTACTGGCAAGAACTTTCATCAAAATTGTATAATCTACATTAGTGAGACTAATTGGGCGATAAGAAGTTACTTTACGCAGTTTAACGTGGTCTTCACTCTTCGGAATCAAAACTGTGTGTGCATGCACAAATGAAGGGGGTAACATTTTCTGATCATAGGCTTCAAGAAAAACATCTAGTAAAATGGGGGAAAGTTCGTCCTTAAACTTCTTGCAAAAAAGCGCAGTCAGCCCATCTGGGCCCGGTGACTTATTGGGTTTCAGTTCGTCTATCGCTCGGGTTATCTCCGAAAGACTAATCGGCTCCTCTAAAAAGGACTTGTCCTCGCCACTGACGGTCGGCATTGATGATAAGAAAACATCTCCTAATCGGTTAATCTGGGAGGCGTGGTCACTAAACAATGCAGTATAATGCTCGACGAACGCCTTTTCGATAACGCTAACGTCTCTTGAAACAGCTCCGGGATATTCAATTTCTGAGACGTCTTTATTGCACGCGTATGTTTTTTCCGCCGCGACCATCCTTTTAGTCGGCGCTTCTCCTACTAACAAGTTCTCCGCGCGCGCGCGAACTGCAGCCCCCCTAAAACGTTCTTGATCTAATACCTCAAGCTGGGCTTTCAGATTGTTTATATCGTCCATAAAAACGCCGGGCGTATTGCACTCTGCTTGCATTAGCTTTTCCAAGCTAAAACGCAACCCATCTTCCCGTTCCTTTTCCTTGTACTTAAGCATACACGCCATCTAAATCGCGCCCATTTTTACTACTTGTTTAAAGATATCCCACCTTTCACAGGCATTACATCCCCTTTGTTCTGCGTCTTTCCACATTGTCTTAATCATACTTTCGAAAGAGTCGCTCCGCAAGAGCTTGGCGTTAAGTTTCCACATTTCCCAAGTGAAAGATGGCGAATTTTTATATTCGCCTAAAGTTAAGCTAACAAGACAGTGATCGCTAAAAGAGACATACTCAACGGTGTAGTCCCGACACTGAGGAACAAGGTCTGTTGAAATATAAGTGCGGTCTAATCGCGCATGGCTATTACCCTGAAAATGCGTGTATGCCATGGCCCTCTCTCTCGGTGTACAGAGCGCGATATCCTCAAGATCAAAATCTTGAATAATGTTGTTTAAACCGAAAATGCTGGTGTCACTATTGCGGCCGCGATTTGATCGATCTTCCATTCTACATACACAATTAAAGTCGCCCAAGAAAATTATGTGACGATCGCTCCGAAAGTGCTGGTAAATATTTTCGAAAAAACACGCGGCGCTCGTCTGTCCTATTTGGCGCGTAGATACATATAACTCGCCCTTCTCGACCCAAAAGTGCAAAATCACAGAGTATGAACCTCCCAGACTGGCATGTCATAACAGTTTGTTCTTCAATACCCAACGATTTCTTAAGAAAAAGGCAACACCCTGCAGAAAAACTTATCGCATGATTTACACATACAAAGTACTGCGATAGAAAAGATTGTACCATATTATTGGTCTGCTCCTCACTTTCCACTTTAGTTTCTTGGATTGCCAAAATGTCCAAATCTTTTTCAGCGAGCAGTCGATAAAGCTGCCTTTGCCTCCGCCTCGCCGCCAGTCCTCGAACATTTAGCGTGGAAATACGCAGGGAGCGACCAAGAGTAAACATTGGAAAAAGAAAAATAAGGTCTCAAAACAACCCTTGGCGCTCACCTATGCCACCACTATCTGACGGGTGCCATGACCAGGCTGTCACTGCTCTCGGGCGTCCTCCCGGGGGAGTGACGACGAGAGTCCCCGACCGGCATTTCGTCCTTTCTTGTGTTGCAGCGCACTTCCCCTGTCCTGAGCAAGTTGTTGAGGCCCGTTGTTTTCCGGCACCGTGCCGCTGAGTCTACGCTTGATTGACGTGCTCTCAGAGTCCATGGCGTCATCGCCATCGCCGTCCAGAGCACTGGTTGGGGTGCTGGCGCCCGTTGTCGCACATGCCAAGCCCTTCTTAACTTGCCTCGTGTCGCCGGCGAGTCGCTGTTCCAGCTTCGGAAGGTCGGTCTTTTCCTGTTCCAGCGGGCCCCTCTGTTGCGCCACGCTGGTCCCGTTGTCCACTCCCTGGGCGTCTGCAGGTGGTGCCTGCTCCTTCGTTGACGATGCCGCAGCTTCGGCTTCTGCCTCATCCATGAGGTGGCTCGCCCCCGAATCTTCACAGGTCTGATTAGCGACAGCGGCAGCTCGGGCGTAGGTCCGCACGCAGTCTCTTGCTTCGTGCCCGAAGGCCCGGCACTCTCCACATCGGGGCACCTTGCAGTCGCGCCGAATGTGCCCTGTGCGGTGGCAACGAAGGCACAACGGCGCTCGCCCGGGAACAACGACCAGCACCGTGCCACCATTGAGGCGGAGTTGGTGAGGGAGAGATTCCGGGGTCAACGATTCGCGGAGCACAATCCTCACCGTCACCGTCGTGGAGTCAACGTCCATCAGTGCCGCCACCTACCATTTTTCTCGAGTAACCTCCTTCACTTCACCGAAGGACTCGAAGACCCGCCGGATGGCTTCCACGGAGACGCCAAACGCCACCCAATGGATCTTCACCTTCAGTTCACGCCTTTCCGGGTCAATAATAAAGCAAAGACGGTCTTTCACCTGCAATATCCCGGCAGACAAAAGTTTCTCCTTGGCCTCGATGGTATGGAATTTGACGAGCCACACTTGGCCCATTTGGAAAGCGCCCAGCCCTGCGATGTCCTTCCTGACTCCTGCCTGGTTGAGGGGTCCGACGAAGTCCTCGACCCGGTAAGGTCGTCCCCGGGTATCCGCATGCAGCACGAGGCTACATTTTGCGTCTTCGCCCGTCGGAAGCGCCGGCAAACACACAGCGTAGTCGCTGGGCACATCGCCGCGAACGGCGTCCCCACGGCCGCGCTCGGCCGTTATCGTTATCGCTGAGGAGCGATCCATCGTGCGTCCATTCGCTATCGCGTCAGGAGGCCGAGTCGCCACGAGCGCGCTGCCTGCTTGGTCAGCTGCGCTCGCGGCATTACTCCCCCCCTTTAAAAAGTGCATCGCCCCGATGCAACACAAAACAATACAAAGCAAATAAAAAGGACGGTAAGCTAAAGAGTAATTTGGAAGACACAAGGTCCACAGTCCTATCGAGCGTATTACGGCTTCAGGCGCACGACGTGGACGACTTCAGGCCGTGGTGGGCGGCGTGATGACGTTCTTGTTCCGTCGGGCATCACCTCGTAGTTTAGGTCTCCAAGTCGACGAAGTACCTTGTAGGGTCTAAAGTACCGTTTTAGGAGTTTCTCGCTGAGACCACGGCGGCGAATCGGTGTCCAGACCCATACCCTGAATTCCGGGCTGGAAGTGGACGTCCCGACGACGAAGGTTGTTCCGGGTAGCGTCGACACGTTGTTGATCTTGAATTCGGAGTCGGGCGAGCTGACGAACTGCTTCGGCTCGCTGAGCAACCACCTGGGCGTCGGGGCTCCCATCGCCAGCTGGTTCATGGGGTAGCATCGCGTCGAGCATGGTCGTTACTTTCCTGCCATGCACCAGCTCGAACGGGGTTACTCCTGTGGTCTCTCGCACCGCCGTGTTGTAGGCAAATGTAACGTAAGGCAACACCTCGTCCCATGTCGTGTGCTCCACGTCGACGTACATAGAGATCATGTCGGCGATGGTTTTGTTCAGTCTTTCTGTGAGCCCGTTGGTCTGTGGGTTGTACGCCGTAGTGCGCTGATGGCTGGTGTGGCTGAGACGAAGGATTTCTTGCGTCAGCTGGGCCATGAACGATGATCCACGGTCTGAGATCAGAACTTCGGGAGCGCCGTGCCGGAGGACGATGGACTCAATAAAAAACTTTGCGACTTCCACAGCAGTCCCTGATGGAAGGGCTTTCGTTTCGGCGTACAGCGTGAGATAATCTGTGCCGACGATTATCCATCTGTTTTCTTGTGTTGATGGTGGGAAAGGACCAAGTAGATCCATTCCGATCTGCTGGAACGGCGCGGTCGGGGGAGCAATAGGCTGCAGGAGACCTGCCGGCTTCGTCGGCGGTTTCTTGCGTCGCTGGCACTCGTGGCACGATCGTGTGTAGAGGTGGACGGTCTTTGGCAGCTTGGGCCAGTAATACCTTTCACGAATTTGGGCCAGAGTACGGCTGTAACCAAGGTGTCCGGACGTCCGGGTCGTCGTGGCAGGCTTGAAAGATCTCCGCTCTAAGGTCGGTAGGGATTACCAGCAGCAATGGCGAGCTGCTGTCTCCGAAGTTCTCCTTGTAAAGTACACCTTGTCGGAGGATGAAGGTCGGCAGGGCTCTTGAGGAGACACGGGGATAGTACCCCCTCGTCCATCGAGGTGCTCGATTAGCACGCGCAACTCAGAGTCGTCTCTTTGACGTCGTGCCATGTCGTCGGTGCTCACTGCGCCAAGAAAGTACTCGTTGTCATCGTCGCGTTGCTACCGGGAGATGTCTCGACAGGGGCTCTGGACAGGCAGTCGGCGTCGCTGTGCTTTCGGCCTGACTTGTAGACCACAGTCATGTCGAACTCCTGCAGTCGGAGGCTCCATCGAGCGAGGCGTCCTGAAGGGTCCTTTAGGTTCGCAAGCTAGCAGAGTGTGTGGTGGTCCGTGACAACACGAAACGGCTCCCGTAAAGGTACGGGCGAAACTTCGTGATGGCCCAGACGACCGCAAGACATTCCTTTTCAGTCGTGGAGTAATTTATCTCCGCTTTGGACAGTGTCCGACTTGCGTAGCCGATGACTCGCTCGCTGCCTTCTTGCACTTGAACCAGTACCGCGCCTAGTCCGGCGTCGCTTGCGTCCGTATGAATCTCGGTTTCCGCATCTTGATCGAAGTGTCCAAGAACTGGAGGGGTCTGGAGTTGTTGCTTCAGCTCGTCAAATGCCTGCTGTTGCTCCTCGGCCCATTCGAACTTCTGGGCGTCCTTTGTGAGGTTTGTGAGTGGTGCGGAAATCCTTGCGAAATCTCGAACGAAGCGTCGATAGTACGCACATAGCCCAAGGAATCTTCGTACGGCCTTCTTGTCTGTCGGCGCTGGAAATGCCGCGACCGGCGCGAGTCATCTCTGGGTCTGGGCGAACACCATCGTTGCTAACCACATGGCCCAGGAACTTCAGTTCGTCATGGCGAACCGACACTTCCATGGCTTGAGAGTGAGGCCGGCGGTTCGTATTGCTTGGAGAACAGCTCGGAGTCGTCGCAAGTGCTCGTCGAAGTCGCTTGAAAACACTACGACGTCGTCAAGGTAGACGAGACAGCTGTGCCATTTCAGCCCAGCTAGTACGGTGTCCATGACACGCTGGAAAGTTGCTGGTGCCGTGCATAGCCCAAAGGGCATCAACTTGAACTCGTACAGGTCCCCCCAAAGTAAAACGGAGCGCCGGAGTGGTGACCGAACTGCATCACCGCTCTATCTAGCAGCGCCGGCTGCAACTGATAGGCTACATCTGCACATGCGCACGTGTCTCCAGCGGGGGCCTCCGTTTTCTTCTTCCAGCTCATACGTTATCGGTGGCTCGAGCGGCGCAACGCTCTTCCTTAAAACATCGCCTGATAGACTCGCCCCTCTCTCTCAATTGCGCTCAACGTTGTCTCCCCGTGCGAGCTGGACACCTAGCGGTGTTTATCGAAACAGCGTTTGGCAGCTCGAGACGCCGATAATGCGAGGATCAAACAAGAAAGACGAAGGACACCGCGAACGCACGCGCGCGTGCGCATACGGCCCCTATTAGTTCCAGCCGGCCCTACTAGATAGCGCGGCGATGCAGTTCGGTCGCCGCTCCGGCGCTCCGTTTTACTTTGAGGGGACCTGTACAGTTCATCTGGCGTGATGAAAGCTGTCTTCTCTCGGTCCCGTTCGTCGACTTCGATCTGTCAGTAGCCGCTCTTCAGGTCCATTGATGAAAAATATCGAGAATGGCGCAGCCGGTCTAGCGTGTCGTCGATGCGGGTGAGTGGATAGACGTCTTTCTTCGTGACAGCGTTCAGCTGCCGGTAGTCCACGCAGAACCTAAGCGTCCCGTCCTTCTTCTTAACCAGTACGACTGGAGAGGCCCACGTACTGCTTGAAGGTTGGATTATGTCGTCGTTCAGCATCTCTTGAACTTGCTCCTGGATTACCTCTCTTTCTTTTAGGGACACTCTGTACGGCGATCGATGAACAGGGCGCGCGTCGTCCTCGGTAACGATGCGGTACTTCGCAACGGCGGTTTGGAGCACCTTCGACGACGTCGCAAAGCAGTCGCGGTATTCGGCGATAAGGTTAATCAGCTGTCGTCGTTTCGATCCCGGAAGCTTGGGGTCAATGTCGAGCTGCGCTGGCGATGTACTGTCTTGCTGAGGTGGCGAGGATTCGTCAGTAATGGCGGTGATTTCGGCAGAGTTTCGGAGTTTCTCGACCTGGCCCACGGCTGCACCTTTTGTGAGGTGTTGCGTTTCATTTCGGAAGTTCGTCACGAGGACCACAGTGCGTCCATCTTGAAGTCCAGCTACTCCTCTAGCTACGCCTATTCCTCTTCCAAAAAGCAACTGGAGGCTTCCTTCGAGCAGAGCTTCGCCGCAGAACGTTTCGGTGATCCCGACGGGTACGAAAACACTCGACCGCGGCGGTAGGTTCACGTGACTTGCGAGGACTCGGACCGCAGATGACGTCACTTTGGGTTCCTCCGGTGGTGAAACAGGTTTTCGAAACGTCAACCGGTTTGCTCCGAGGTCGATGACGGCGGCATACTCGCAGAGGAAGTCTATTCCGAGGATTACGTTCCTGGCACAGTCTTGCAGGACGACGAACTTCTCAGGGCAGGTTTCACCGTGGATCTCAACGCGAGCTGTGCACCTGCCGACAGGTGTGATAAGATGTCCACCGGCGGTTCGTATCTGCGGTCCATCCCACGACGTCGTAACTTTCCGAAGGCGACGAGAGAGTCTCCCACTCAAAACGAAGTAGTCTGCTCCGGTGTCGACGAGTGCCGTTGCGTCGTGGCCGTCGCTGATAACGTTGAGGTTATTCGACACTGTTGCAGAAACGTCGTTTGGGGGCGTGTCGGTGTTAGAGTGGGAGAGCTCCGACGACCTTGGAGGATCTTGGCATCGTTCGTTTTCGGCAACACCACCTCCCGGCATTGCCGTGCCTAGTTTCCCCGGCGAGGAGGCATCGGCGAAGCTGGACGTCGTGGTGATGGCGAACGGTATCCTCGAGAGGGAGCGGGCGCTGGAGACGGTGCACGTTGCAGGTATTCTTCAATGTCTCGCGGTCGTTCTCCGCTTCTTGAGCGTGGGGCATCCGGCGCGACCCCGCGAAGCCCGATCTGCCGGTAGGGGCATCGCCGGTACACATGATCATCTTCACCGAAGTGGTAGCACAGCGGGCGTCGATCGGCCGTTCGCCACACGTCGGTCTTCCTTGAAGCAGCTTGTTCTGGGCGAACGTGCGCCCGATCTTCCTCGCGTCGGGGGCCCTGCGGCGCTGGAGGTTCACGTCGGGAAGGCGCCATGTACGGGCGCGGGGCTGGTGGAGCTCGTCGGACCATTGCGGCGTAGCTTAGAGCTGGCTCCTCCTGTGGTGCTGCGGTGACGGGAGTGTCGGGCTGGAGGGCTGGGTGAACCTCCTCTCGGACGACCTCGACGAGTGAGGGAGAGGATGGGCGATCTGCAGCAGGAAGGCCCTTGCGGAGCTCTTCCCGGACGATCTCCCGGACGATCTCCCGAAGGCTGTCGCCACCGCTGGTATTCAAGACCAGTAGGGCAGCTGCGACGGTTGGAGCACCAGGCGCACCGGCGAGTCGGTGGTAGTGGCTGGCTCGGCCCATCAGTGCGCGGTCGATATTGGTGGCTTCGGTTACAAAACCATCAACCGTCGTCGGGGGATTGCGTACCAAGCCTCCGAAAATTTCGCTCTTCACGCCACGCATGAGAGCGCGAACTTTCTTCTCTTCGGCGGCCACCGGATTGGCTCGGGCACATAGGCGCATGACATCCTCAACAAAGCTGGATCGCTAGTTTGGACATTTGAGAAAAGGTACATGGAAGTGACGTAATGGAAAGGAAGAACGTATCCTAGCAACACTCACGTGGCGGCTCAGCCCACATTGACGCCGCTACGTCATCGCAAACTTGACACCTGTCACCCGTTTCAGTGACGTCCGGAGCCAACCCCCGACGAGCGGAAGGAGCTACGCCTTCCCCGATGCGTCCCTACGGGCGGGGTACGGGGTAGGATTTACTACGACGCGGGGAGCAGTTCCTGCGTTTAGTAAACAAACGGCAACCAATCCTGTGCGTCGCTGGCCGTCGCATCTGTTCTACTACAGGTAAAAAAATTGAAAAACAATAAAAACCTGTTGGGCGTTGTTAAAACAAACCGCTTTTTTGTGTCCTTTTGCAATACATTTAAGAGTTAATTGGAGAGAAAGTTGTTCCAATGTTACAAGGAATGCGGGATGCGCGCTTCGCGCCTTCTTTTAAAGCAACATGTCGGAGCAAGCCAGAATCGCGGGGTTGATGGCTGCACATAAAGAGCTCCCGTTTCGTGGTCCCGGCGCGTAATGAAGGCGCGGAAGCAAGCAGACGACCTGAACAAAGACGCCTGCTTGCCCTGTTGAACCCAAGAAACATTCAGTTGATATGACTTACCCTGAGACAGGGAAGAAACAAGATTCGTAAAAGGTACGCGGTCAACACACAGCGTGTCCAAAAACAGCTGTGAGTGCGGAGACCTGCCTAAATTTCTGTTCCTTCCTGTCTCAGGTCAAGGTATGTCCACTTTTTACGAGCTCGCCTGCGCCTTCACCTTTTTTGAGACCTACAGTGTAGTCATAACTTGCAACAGCAACTACTTTCATCTTGTCTGGAATACCTCAGTAGCAAACTTCGCCACGTCTTTTTTGTATATGCTGTAAACGACTTAATTTTCGCGAATCGCCTACAATTCGCAAAAAATAGGTCCCGCGAACAATTCCGGTAAGATGTCAACACATTGGAATCTATATTGAGATCCCACCGCGTCGCGAAAAATAGAACCCGCGAATTATTCCAAAACTAAATCAGTATATTATTGTCTAGCTGCATTTCATTTTGTCTCGAATATGGCAGGCCTTCGTGTATATTAGTAGATATGTTACGAGATACAACCTAGAGGTACTGTGCTGCAAAACCTGTACAAAAAAAAGAGATCAATGTTTGACATAACATGTGATTCAAGAATGTCCGACTGTTTACGTTATTCTATGCTAGTCAGTGTTAATTTTTACTTTCGATAATGAAATATTGCAAAACCTGTTTTCATATAATTTTACTTTTTCAAGTTACGGTTTGGCATTCTAAAAATACGGCACTTTCAAAAATAAACTAGCTGTGCAACATAACATAAACCCTGATACTCTATGTAAAAAAGGACGCATACACCGAAAGGTCTCAAACACAGCCGAAATTTTTATTTTCCAAAAAGAGCTAAAATAGGAACCATGACAAAAAGTAATGGGGAGAGAGAAACCTGGAATGACTTGAGAGATCGTGACACAAATCCCAATACTAACATCAAGAGGCACACCTGAGTGATGTAGTCATAATACAGAGGGTAATAACGGGATGTTTAAAACCACAGGGGATATGAAACAATACCCAAAATGGCAATATCCCTGGTTTAATCAACACCGAGAAATAGGTCGTTACAGGTCTACAAATGGTCTAAAGTATTTCTCGGCTCTTTGCAGGGGAAAGCCAGGTGACCTTTGTCGGTTTGGCAACCCCCAAGCCTTCTCTGTCATTATCCCACGCATTTCATGCCTTCTGCTCATAAAATCGAAAGGCTATCGATATCACCGCTATGCACTCAACACATATCCGGGGGCAGTACCATCCGTCTCTAAACACAGCACATGAAATACCTGTGAACAAGTCCATCATGTTCCTCAACCTCACACTGGAATTTAAAGATATAAACATATGTTGGAAGTATGAACCAAGGTAATGCAAAAGATTTCTTTTGTTTGCATCTGGACATTCCAAAACTATAAAACGCAGTGTTTCCTACATCGCTCTTGTATCGGCCTTAAAGAAATATTGTCACCAGAACAATGGGAAGTTTTGAAAAGCAATTTTCCTGCCTACGTGATTCTGGCTATCCGATTGGTGTCCTGATACGCTCACCTGAAAACATTTGCACCTAACTAACACAAATCAGCTGACACAGATATGGAACAGAGAAGACAAGAACTAAGCAAAAAATTGTAGTACCCTACATTCATGGCATAACCCAAACATTGAAAAGAAGTAGCTGCGAGGCAGGGCAATAAGGTTGTGTGCTCTGCTCCAAACTCGGCGTATTGTATGAACAAAGGTATAAAACGCAGGCGAGCTGGTGGATGACATCCATAGCAACCCTGAGACGTAGGAACAATAAAAAAAAACGGACATAACAATGAAATCTCTACCACAGCTTGAAATTTATTGAACAACCATCGCCTTATATACATGTCCCAGACCTCGTTTTACAATTCGAACGACCTCCTCGCCCACCACACAGTGTACCCTAACAAGACAAAGTAAATTGCAACTTCAACCAGAAAAAAAATGTGCGACATTTCTTACAAGACTTTGGTTTTGGCTCATGTGCCCCGTGTTACATAGAGGTTGTTTATTACATTCCCCTACCACGTGGCAAATGTCCCATCGGTCAAACTGGTAGGTGACTAAATGACAGGATAAGAGAGCATGCAGCATCTGTCAAGGAAACTACAGCAGGTCATAGCCGCACCTGTAAATGCAGTGTTGTGTTCAGCAGCATCACCATTCTTGCAAGAAACAAAAGCCTGTATGCACGAGAAATGCGAAAACATATAAAACAATGTCCATCGAAGGAAACAAAGTAGCATGCGTCAGTGTGCCTTCCATTAAACTCGACAAGAAAAGCAATAGTGTTTGGAATGTTTTACGTCCCGCTGAAATGCGGGTCGTTTCAAACTATATTGTATCTACAGCTCTCAGAATAAAGAACAAAAAGAAACAGATAGCTGAGGCACATGAAGAGGAAGAGGTATTAAACCATAGTTGGTAGTCCAGCGATATGTTTTTCTCTCAAGTTCAAGCTGGCCCCAGCCATGGTGGCTGCGCGATGAACTGTGCAAGGTGTTGGAGCTGAAGAGACTGCATAGATTATGGACGGCCATGATTGCGGAGCAGCGAGCGAAGTGTGCACTTGACGGCTTTCACGGGGAGGGCTTCAGTGACGGCAAGGAAACAGATGGGTCCTTCAGTGGTGGTCGGGACCGCAGTCGTGATAGTGAGCGGCTCCCCGTCGCCGGCAGCGTCCGTGCTGGGCATCACCGTGGCGAGGGCAGTAGGGGCTCCCCGACGGCGTCCTTTGGGGCGAGACCACCGTCGAGGCGACAGACTCCTTGATGCCGGTGGCGTCCCTCATGGGTGGGACTGCAATCCTGGCGTGTGTGGTGCTGCGCAAGGGCACGGCTGCAGCAGGTCTCGAACCGGGCGACAAGGCGTTGCCTCAAAGCCCTGTCCGAGAGGTAGACTGGAAAGTTGGCAGGAGCCAGCCTCTCGCCATCAGACGCTGACCCCTCCGAGCTCGGCTTAGACTCCAACTCTCGCTTTTCAGGGTCGGAACCTGACTCCGGTTTTGGCTCACTCAATACAAGGCAGGCGTTGTCCAGCACTGCACGTGTCGTTATAATGGTGGTGGTGGCTATTGATGGATAATAATGCAGAGTCCGGTGCCTTTGCAGACACGAGAATCTGTTTTTCAACAGCCCACTGCAGCGCTCCACAACGGCAGCAAGCAATGGAGGTCACGTGGATCCCAAGGACAGGGGTGATGAACCATGACTCCAAGCCGTAGCCGTCGTCGCCCACCGTGGCTCTATGCATCTTACCCAGCATTCGGCGTCACGCATCTGCAAGTGTGAGAGAGATACCGACATGAATTTACTTGAATGTTCCACTCATGGTTCACAAAGCAGTGTCAATTCCGGAACCTTCCAAGTTCTTTTGACAAGATAATTAACATGATTGCAACACACCTTCATGGACGCAAGATAGGATGACAAGAAACCACTTCTTTCAAACAAACATAATGTGGCGGGCGGAAGGATGCACGTTTTAGAAGTCACGACATACTACCTAGAGCACACTCTCGTGCAGTCGGAGCACAGGGGCGGATTCAGAGGGGGTGGTCCGGATGACCTGACCCCCCTCTTGAATTCTGCATGTGTAAAGATTTAGGGCGTGGAAACGAGTTGGGGGGGGGGGCGACATATGATATGCTGACCAAAAACCTGACCCCCCCCCCTCCCCTCGGAATACCTGCGTCCGCCCCTGGCGGAGCACACAAGCCCGCACCTCTCATTTATAAAATGGCATATCCACACCGTACCCGCGTTACGCTGTATTCTTTTTGACACACATGGAACTGATTTTGAGTACGTAATACGAGCGTACTTACCACCGTCACGTTGAGGGCGTAGAAATGCTTGCGGCACAGTGCACCACCTTCATGGCGGTGGGATCGTTCTTGGACGGGCCGACGATGGCGATCATCGTTTCGTTCACGCAACCCATGACGCCGGATATCCTACCGAGCGGTCTGAGGCCCGTCTCCACGTCGTACCTCTCGCTCGGCGTCTCGGGGAAGCGGAGCCAGCCGCGCCGGACCCCGACACGACGCACGATAGCGACGGACACGACGCGGACACAGACGACGACTGTCTTCAGTCCCACGCTTCATGCTCGTCGCTCGCCACCACACTTTGGAGGCACTCCGTGGCGTAGAAACGAAGTGTACAACACTTGAAGCTCCACAGTCGTGAACGTCCACGAGCTCCGTTTCGCAGTCTCTTCACCTCCGGTTCCTAGCGCCAACGTTGTCTCTCGCTGCCGGCGCTGCATCGCACGCTCGCAATCCTCCGGGAGCTCGAATGCTGCGCGGTGCTGTCGGTAAATCGTCCCGACGAAAACAATAAGTAAATTAGTTGAAAAGTGGCATAATCGCCCGACGACGACGCGGTTTGGAAAATATGATCAACGAAAGACACCTACTAAGGAGCTAGTACCTTTTGAAACGTACTCGGTACAAAGTGAAACGTCACTTTGTTGTCACGTCCGGTTGCCGACTCCGCCCAGTTTTGCCGACTCCGCCCAGTTTTGCCGACTCCGCCTACATTTTTCTAGGGAAATTACGTCACTTTTGCTTCCAACCAATCAGACGTGATGACGTCACTTCCGTGTACTTTTAAAAGGAACATGTACAATGTCGAACCTAGCCATCCTGGCCACGCTCCAGAACCCAGGCATCCTGGGTTCAATCCCCACCCCTGCCCGTTTCGATCTGGATGAGCATCGTACCGGCGTGCGGTCGTGTATCACTACTGCGTGGTGCACGTTAAATACACCAGGCTAGCGGTTGTACTGCACTGGCTAAATTGCTCATCTACGGCGTGTGACTCGTCGCAACTTTAAAAATGGCTGACCAACTACACGCAGTATAAATATCCACACAACCCCCCGATTATTATTAAGCTGGTCACGCTTTCGTTGGGGCCCTGCACCCTTGTTTGGAGAAGGTCCTCCGCTCGCTGCCGACGGTGGTTGAGGGATGTTCGCTTCAACTCGGCGGCGCAGGACTCCCACGTAGTGAAGGACGCTTCGTGGTTTTCAAACCAATGCCTCACAGTTCCTTCGAGCGCGAAGTAGAGATTGTGAAGGCATTGGTCAGTCGTCCATCCGTTGTGGCGGGCTACACGTTCATATTGTTGCAGCCAGTCTTCAATATCCTCGTGGACGTCTCCGTGGAAAGGCGTCGGAGTTCTGGGTGCGACGGGCAGGAATACGACGGCAGGACCGGCCGGGGTCTGCGCCTGGTTTGCCATCGTCGTCTTCTTCGGCTTGGGTCTGTCCGGCAGCAAACCCAATTCAGGAGACTGCCCAAGCAACACATTGTGAATGGGCCATCGTTGGCAAGTGCACTATGGCCAACCAGATTTTCGATGGCCCAAGCTTGGACAAAGTGCTTGGCAATAGCAGTGTTTTGGTCCTCGTCTGGTGACTTGCCATTCACTTTATGCCAGTCGCTGGCCATTCACTTTAGGCCAGTGACTGGCCATTCACTTTAGGCCAGTGACTGGCCATGCACCTTGGGCCAGTGACTGGCCATTCACTATAGGCCAGTGACTGGCCATTCACCTTTGGGCAGTCACTGGCCAGTCACTTTCGGCCAGCCACTGGCCATTCACTTTTGACTAGCCCCTGGCCTTTCCCGTTTGGCCAGCCACTGGCCATTGACTTTCGGCCAGTTACTGGCCGAAAGGGGCTGTAGTTATACACTTAATATATAATTTATCACAGACTGCCAGAAAATTTGGGTGTTTCTCAGAAGACTGTCAAAAGTTTTGGGAGGTCAAGTTTGAGAACTCAACCCCAGAAACTTTTACATATTAATGACAAGCGAAGCTGCTGCAAGGTTGCTCAATATTTCTTGGACTTTTTGAGTACTAAGTCTTACGACGCTGGTTGCGACCACCATTCCAGTCGTCCGTGGGATCACGGATGGTATGTGGTCCCACCATTAAGATGCCCCAGTAGTGCATCAGTAAAAAAAAATAAAAAAGTAACTTTAGGTGAAGGGACAGTGCAACGATTTTCAGTTACAATATTTTTCACTTTACAAAGCTTAACTGGCACTAATGGGAAAGAGAAGCCTTGATTACACAGTAAAGGTTTTTACACACTTAAGGGTGTAAGTCAGGTTGTCCCTGGGCTAACACCCTTAAGGCGTTCAGGCAAGCACCCTTCATAATGGGTGCTTGCTAACACACTTTGGTAAAGGGTGCTTGACATGAAATGGGCACCTGCTGGGGTGGCCCAGTGGATGCTGGGCCACACCAGCCAATCCAGCACCGGGAGAGTATCATGCGACGTTTTGGTTATGGGGAGTTCAAGGCCACATGACGCTCTCTCGACGCTGGATTGGCTGGGATGGCTGGTAGCGTCCGCCGCGCTCGGACGAAGGGTGAAATGAAGTATAGGCCCCAGTGAAACTTTTATAGGAATGCGTCCAATACACATATCAGAACTTGTAAATTGTACAAAAATCCTATATGGTATTGCATATTCTTATATTATTATTATAAGATTTACAGCTTATCATGTTTACTGAACACATTTACACTTTTTTCCCTTAGAGGGATTGCCACATCACCACATACGAGGCATGTGATAAAGAAATAATGAGTCACACTGAACACAACTCACTTCATGAAGAAGTAATAGAAAAAAGCTCCTTGCAAGCCACATCATAACCTAGTGGGCAATTGGGAAGTGCTACGGCGCCCCCTTTCTCGAACTCTAAGTGAGCAAGCAGTGCCCTCATGCATCCACTGCACTGCTAAAAAATCATTGTTAGCATCATGGGCTGCCACAAACAAAGCATGTAAACTTTCCTGTTTTGAATCAAGTGACATGTTTGTTTGTTGTCTCAGAAGGATTGGCAGGCAACCGCTCACTTATCACTTGTCTCCTTATGTGCATCTGTTTACTAATTGGAAGCAGGGTAGAGGGGGGTGGTTTAGCCCTTGACTGAACCACAGCAGTATTTCATTAGGTGAAGCTCATTATGGCATCAATTAGAATGTGTTAAAATTAACATTTATTGAACCCTGAGAAATGGAAAATACAATGTATGCCATTCCATGACATAAAGAATGCTATCTGCAAACATGTAATGAAAAATATCACAGAATGAACTTGCACTCTACGGCAAAAAAGCAAATGTTCATAAAAATAAACCTGATAATACTGGCGAGAAAAGTGCATTAGATACTTTTAAAACGGCTCACATAACATCTCTTCAACCACATACCTTTCTGCAAACTTTGTTCAAAAATTTAATTACAACTGTCCTTGGATTTGTGTCGCTCAAGCCAAGGAAAATCCTCTTTAGAGCAACCAGTGTGTTGGAGGCCTTGCATTCGTACTGGGTGCTGAAAAGCCAATATGCTGCCAACAACATGCACAGCCCCTCTTCTGCATTAAAAACGGAGAACAAGCGCTCACGATCCACAACAAGGTGAAGAAAGTCTGCATCGTCCAACTCTTGCTTGGTGTAGAGGACACATGATGTCGGTGGAATGTTCTGGTCCTGCGTTAGGTAAAAGGATAAAGCAAAACATATTTTAATGTTGAAGGCCAAAACATGTTTGCTCTCGTCAACTGCTATTATTCGCTGCAGTTAAGGCCATGAGCATAGCCTCCACACAGGCATACAGTGCTTATGTTGGAACAAGTAACCAGCGTGTGCCGGTTACTTGTTCCAACATTCCAACGTTCCAACAAACAAATGAGGAATTAATATCGGGGCAACATCACAACATGAAAGTATTGCGATATAATCTTAGGAACACTTGTGAGTATCTATATTTCTGTACCAAGATGCATTTTCGAAATCTATTTGTGTTTCAGTAGTGCAATACTTTTGCGATGTATTATGATACGCTGCTAGACTTATGTATCTTGTTACATTTATTGTTAGAAATGAGCTGACAGGTTTGGAGATAAAGAAATAGAAGCCACGGAAAAATCCGACTCATCACTGGTTTATTTTCGCAATGAGTGATTTTTTGCTTTGCTCTCACTTTTCACTTTTACAGCGGCCGGTTTTTTTTCTGCTGACAGCAGCCTTCCTGTGTACATTTGAGGTTATTCTATTGGTAAGAGGCCCCCAACAAATGCACAGATGAGAAACAATATGTCTAAAAGAAGAAGGCGGAAATCAGGGACGCTTGGGCAGACACGCTTTGTCAGGCGGTGTCATCGGTCGCCAGTGTTCATTGGGTGCGATAATCGGTTCTTATCAGTATCAGCGAACATAGCCAAGGGAAGTCAAGTCGCAAAAAAAAAGGGACAAACACCGACAGAAGGCGGGGAGCTCAGGTGCTACAATCTATGTTTGCCACGGACGCACCCTTCTCACCTCGCCACCCTGCATTTATGAACCGTATAGGGCTGCCGACTGACCATAACGGTACATGCGAATATTTGTCCCTTAGCCAATGTTAATTTTTTTGCCTCCTCTACACTGAAAAACCCAAAGATGAAGGTTACAGAAACAGCAAATATAATAATGTCTCGTATGTAGCTGTAGAAATTAATTTTCAAGGGCTACATTTTAAGTACAGTCGCCGGCCATATGAATTCCCCCGTCCGAACACCAACCGGTGGAGCGAAAATCCAGCATGCAGCGTGTCGAGGTTGACGGCTGTAGTTTTCAACGGTGGAGGGGGTGATTACACATTAAAAGGTGCTCGTGATAATATATTCCTACAGCTATCTATGATACACTGTTTCGTTTACACCTCAATGCACCCCTCGAATTCGTAACAGACAAAGGTGTTCTGACAAATTATACAATGAGCTATCTGCGTCAAGAGAATAGCAATCTGGGTGGCCCAAAAGGTAACCTGCGGCTGCTGGATGACTTGATGTAAAAGGACCCAGAATTCGCGGGCTTGGAGAGAGGTGCAGAAACTATGTGACATTCAACTGAAAAGTTAATAAGCTCAAATCATTATCCATTTTAAGCCAAAATCCATGATTCGCACGTGCCTATTATTTTCAATATGAAGCCAAAGGCGAACCAAGTAGTAGTCCGTTGATTTATTGTCGAATAGAATACACTTTGTGTACCAAACTAGATGCTTTCCTTATGTGTGGAAGGTTGCGATAACAAATGCAATACTTAATTTGGTGAAAAGCAAAGCTTTGTAACAATTATGTGCATGATTACATTCTACAAGTCGTTTTACGTGTATACACACAGCGTTCTATTTGAAAGCTAACAGAACTTTTGAAAAAGACCGTGAGAGTTATGCCGGTGTCTCCTTCACTGCGTGTTCGTGGGACTCGGCGGACATTAGTAAAGGGGATAATTGTCACAGTATGTTGACTAATTGACCAAAATCTGTTAGCTTTGTAATTAATGGCTGTATGGACCATGTTGCAACTGCAGTGTTAAAAGCCAGTCAATATTAAAGGCTATCCCTATTTACACCATTCACAAAAAGCCAAGCGGCTTCGAGGTATTCATTGTCCAACTTTTGCGTTTTAAATGTCGGATGCAAAAACCGCGCTCAGCTTGAGCTCAAGAATTCGTGCCGTTAATGGTGGGTAATAGAGTGACCTAGTCATACCGGGTACGTCGTCACTATCTCGACAGTGTGTCCTTGGTGGAAGCATCGGCGTCATACTTGCAGGATAGTGAAGGTGCGTCTGCAACAATCATGTCCGCACGACATCCTGAGGCATTCGGAGCGCAAGATTTTGCAATTGGGCGACGAAAAGGCAGATTTTTAGCACTGAATATCTCGAAACTTGTTGCCAATCGCAAATTGTGTCAATTGTGTTAGTCTTTGATATCCACTGCATTTGAAACTAGAATTGAAACATATCTTATAAAACCATTATTTAAATTTTGGTTCATTAGTTTTGAATAACATACTGCTAAGGGTTTTCTTTTATGTAATGTCCTCCTAGCCCCACAAACATACAGGGAAGCCAACATCCAAGTAACACTCACGCCGTTTTTTTTAAACTTTGAATCAAAATAGAAAGCTTTGTATTTATGTATATATAAATATATATAAATACCGGGTGCATGTACATGCAGCCGTGCACCAATCCACTATAGAGGTCCACTTTTTTCTGAAGTAAAACTGGATCAAACGAACAAGGCCAGTTTTACATAAACCCCCAGCACTGCATGTACCAAAGACCGCCAAAAATGATTGCTTACCTCATAGAACACTCTATGCGGCTTTAAGAGAGAGGCTTGCGGTCTTTGACGGTGGGTCTATCCGCTTGGTGCAGCTGGGACCTGCAAGAAAGTTATTGCAGCTTGCCATATACCAGAAAGTAACGAAGAAAAGGCCAGTATATACCAGAAAGTAACGAAGACAAGGCCAGTATTACATAAACCCCCAGCACGGCATGCACCAAGGACCACCAGAAATGATTGCTCACCTTATAGAACACTCTGTGCAGCTTGAAGAGAGCGGCTTGCGGTCTTTGACGGTGAGTCTACCCGCTTGGTGCAGCTGGGACCTGCAATAAATTCAATACCGCTTGCCATATCCCACAAAGTAACAAAGAAAAGCCAGTAATACATAAGTCTACAGCACGACATGTCCCAAGGACCGCTAGAAATTCTCGCTCGACTCATAGAACACTTTATGCGACAAAACCCTGCATTAAGGGCCGATTGAACTTAGTATAAATGTTGCCGAAAAATAAGGATCTGTATTCAGCTGTGTCAAAACACGTGATCTAATGTAATAATTGTGTGGCCTTATAGAACCCTACTGAAATAATTTTGACTAAAGAGAGTGACCAGAAGTGTATACTGAAAGAATCACTAACAATGATGAAACCTAAAAATCTATTAGTGCCTCCCCTGTGTTTTGCCATCGGATGGAAGAAGTTTCTTGGCGTATATTTTTGTTAGAAACAGGTGTGATGCGTCCCTCTGTTTTTTTTTAATCTTGATGTTGTGCATATTTTTTTATTTCCTAGGTTGAAAGCTCAAGGGCATTCCTTGTTGTTTGTTTAATCACATTTACCCAGATGTTAGTAGGTTGCTTCTTTATGTTTACTGTCCTTGGGTATGTTAGGGGTTGTGAACAGTATAACGCTGTAAGGTCCACGAAGGAATTCCTTTTGTAAAGTGGTGGTAAGCAGAAGAGGAATTGTAAAGAGTGACTTTATGTCTTCCCCTATGTTTTTTTTTTTCTTTTGAGTCGCCGATTTATTTTTTGTCCATTAATACTCAGCTGTGTTTGACACTTCTCTGCGTTTGTGCCATCCTTCATTGAACTCGTCTTTAATAAATTATTTGTCTTTAGCCTCTATAGCTAGCTCGCACCCTCGTTTTTGTTTTTGTTCATTAATAAATGACTGTAGGATTCAACTGTAAGCACGATGTTAATGCATACTAATAAATAGCAGCATATTTTTATTGACTAGTGCTGATGATTGGACCAGTTGGTAGCCAATTATTGAAAAGAAATCATGAGGAATATGGGAACAGAGGATATGAACACAACACATCGCTGTGTTGATCTCCTACTTCTTGTCTGTGCCATTCACACTCCATGTTTTTAATGCATTTTTTTTATAATTTTCTGCTTGGTATCATCTGTATAGGGGTTCTCTGGGACGACCCACCTGCCATTGCATTCACTTTAGGGCAGCTCCCCCTTCCTCGTGGTGCCATCGTTGAGGAAGTGCAAGGCGGGTGTCACTCTCACTCTTGTGGTTCAGCTCCCCAGGTTCCCATAGGTTTTAAGCTGCTAGACAAACTAAGTCAGGCCTTCCAGCCCTGCAGGAAATGTCAATTCCACTCTTTAAGACGTAGACACCCACATTTTGCGTGTACCTGAAAGAAGCTGTAACAGAGAGGAAACAAAATGATTGGCCTTTTTTGAATGCATGCTTTTCTTTTGCTGAGAACATACCTAAACGTTACACGCTATTGTACATTCAGTGGTGCGGCTTAATTTATGAAGAGCAATTTTTTATATAACTTCGAGCTCTTAAAGAAAAATTCAATATAATGGGTCGGACATAAATAGTTGCTATGAACTGTCCTATACATTTACACATTACCTGATATAAAAAGAGTAGAGTAGCCTAGGGCTGCACTGCACCAATTACGAATTTGTGACCAAGTAACACTTGGCATTTATTTATTTGTTACTATTGGCTATTATTCCTTGACAGAAAGAATAACCGGGCGAGTTGGTACGGTGGTAGTCTTTGAACTCCATCGAATATTCAGGTTTCACATTAGTTAATTTTTTCCACCTTTTTTTTCTTCATGTTTTTGCTTTTTCTAGCTGCTCTGCTTTTTGTAAGGGCTTTCGTCACTACTAAAAAACGTGACATCTAAACTCCCTTTTTTTTACATCACACAATCGTAAACTTAAAAAGTGTGCCGGTTCGGTAAACGCGAAGAGACCTAATTTGCGAGGGTAAAAGCGCTAAAAACAACGGACAAGTAAAAGAAACAAACAACGCAGAGCGTTGTTTGTCCGTTGTTTTTAGCGCTTTTACCCTCGGAAATATGAATCACCAACTAGCCCAAGTGCATACCCCTCTGCGAAGAGACCGCGCGTCTCTACGGCACAGGCATTAGCTTAGGCAAAAAATCATGCTGCTCGCTCTTGTAACGTTTTTCTCGCTCCCGCTTTATAAAACAAATCGGTGGCGAGCGGCTGTTAGGACAAGACGTCAGAACTAGCGTGACCTGTGATTAACACTTTGGGACGGCGACTGAATGCTTGAACTGCCGTCAGACGGCACTTGAACGCTCCGCAAAAGCGTCGTCGGAGGAGCGTCGGAGGACGGCGCCCAGAACATGCCCACGGTTCCGCCGCACGGGAATCTTCCTCACACTGCGGAGCGAGCCACAGGTTTTAAAGAAGATGCGCTCTTTTCAAATAACGAAATAACACAGGAAAGAAGCATAGCTAGAGTCAAGCATAGCTTAGCAAGCACACGGTACACTACAAAGTTTGAAACAGCAGCCCACTTCGCAGAAACAAAAGAAAAATGCTTACCGGCGTTCGCACAAGTCGTGTATGGGCGGTTCTGAACTTACAGGCGTTGGCAAGACGCAGCGTCTCCCAGCTCTCAGTCATCGATTGATATTCTTGAACACGGTATTCGTAAGGAAGATATCTAAAATATCCACTAAAACGGCTAAAACGTAAAAAGAAAGGAGGTTTCCGAATTCTCTGGAACTCAAACGGCCATTCAACGAAAGCTGATTGCAATAGCGATGGTCTTGCGCGGTCTTCAAGAGTCTCTTTTCCTTTATTTTTATTTTTTTTAAATGATACTAAGCAAATCATTAATATATTAGTAACAATAAGAACGTCATTACATTAATAATGTAAACAATTAACAACAATTTAGTAAATCTTAGGTTTTATTTAAACTTTAGGTTGTTTCTTTTTTTTTTTTGTGTGTGTAAAACCGAAACTAACTCAAGCAACGTTTCCTTTGTCGTAGGTATTTGTTTGCGTGTGTGTGAGCGTGCTTGCGCGTGCGTGTGTGTGCGCGCGCATGTGGATATGTCCGCGTGCATGCGTGAGTCCGTCTGTGCTTGTGCATGCGTGTGCGTCTGCGCGCGGGCGTGCGTTTGCGCGTGTGCATGCGCGTGTACGTGCGTGCGCACGTGTATTTGTGTGTCTGCGCGCGCGCAAGCGTCTGTTTGTGCGTTCTATTGAACTGCGCCAGCAAGAAGACCAGTTGGATGTTCCTGGACACTGTTAAAAACACAAACTTATTTATAATAATAATAATAAATAATAATAAATAAATCTTTATTCGCAAATTGCCCAGTACCAAGATCAGTTTCGGGTCCGATCAAAGCCATCAGGGGCTTGTAGGATCAGACCCAGCAGTTTAATTGACAAAAGTATCACAGGCACGGCGACGACGAACACTCAACCAACACACAGAAATAGGCTAAGCCTCACAGGGCCCTGGAGTCACACAGGCACGATGAGGACGAGAACACAACACACACTCAGTTGGATCAACATTGTAGATCCTTCGAGTCGCACAGGCACGACAACGACGAGCACACGCCAACAATCACACAGTTGGTAGAACCTCGGAGGGCCTTGGAGAGTAGTGCGAGGTCACGTGGCACGATAAGTCGTAGAATGAGGTGGAAGAGAAAAGGAAACAAAGCAAACACAGACGCGCACCATGCGGCATCTTGGGCGACT